>APFE030979055.1:0-10577 GCA_000404065.3 Pinus taeda
ATTTGTATCATCCAAGAATTGTTCATTTATGTAATGTAAAGGAGGTTGCCCCCTCGAAGAGGCTGAATTCTAAGGCGTTGATCTATCTTTTCTATCTTTTTTGAGCTGGTTTCATAACATCCTTGTTATTTATAAAAAGTTGTATCTCTCCCTATCAGGTCTAGACTTGACAAAGTATACCCCAATATACATCCTACCCACAAGTTGGGCTTGTAGGGATTACCACCCATCTCGCCAATGGGTGGGAGATTTGAGTGTGTGTGATCCTTACCATTTTGGTATGTTGTAATTCTCCCAAGTGATAGGACGAATGTGTTCTACCACCTGAATCTTGAGGGTCAAGGTGGGAAGATCAATAGATAATAGGTGTGTGTGATCCTTACCCTTCATGGTAAGTTGTATCTCTCATATTTTTTGGAAATTGTAACTAGGTTCAGTATTCATTTGATGTATTTGAATCATCATGAAATGTACTTGTCAAAAGAATAAAGAAAAGAAATTTTATTATTGTAACAATGACTCATTAAAGCATGGGTTTCATGCTCGGGTCATCATTATATTAGTCAAAGTCTCCATTGTGGACTCCTAGGTTTAATATTGAGTTTATAGAGTCATTGTACATTCAAAGAGACCCTTCTTAGGCTTTTGAATCATGTATAAAGGTTAAATATTAAGTCAAATATGATTTATGTATCCTCCACACCAAGTCGGCCTAGAAGAGATCAAGTCGGCCTAAGGACACTTATTTGACCCACAAGAAGCCTCTAAATACAAGCTAGTTGAAGTCATTTGGAGCATCACATCTCAATGTAGTTTGATATCTCAATCGTAGTTGGGGAAGTGTGAATTCTGATGTCGGGAAGCCAAAGGAAGTGCGAGTTTGGGGAAGTCTAAGGAGAAGAAGAAAATTGAACTTTTGGAGCCTCTCTCTACCTGTTTCATTCCATAGACTGGGAGATCGAAGTCTTCCAAGTTTCATTGATGCCGGAAGCTACCTAATGCCGAAAATTGTTGCCTAGTCGAAGTTGCTGGAAGGAATTCGAAGATCTGGGAGGTTGACTTGGTGTGGAGGGAAGGTTTGGTCTTTGTCTAGGGTGAAGAGTCTCAAAGAAAACTATTTAAAGGAATAATTTTTTTGACTTTGTTTTCCCCTTGAGGGGGATTTTACCTTGGCATAGTGCCTACATCTTGTGTCTCTTGTTTTTTTATCTTCATACACACATTATGGTAATTTCTTGATGAAAGATAAGATAATAAAGAAGTAAAAGAAGCCAACACACTCACAAGTAATTATCAAGAAAGGAGAATCAACCCTCATATAACTTCTTTGATTTTCCAACATGGTATCATAGTTAAGGTCAGGAAGAGTCAAAGATCACTTTGTTGGCATGGATTCTCCCTCTTTTATGAACTACAAGCTAGATCAACAAGGTCATCTACTACCTATTTAACAAGGTCAAAATTCAAGGATTCTTGGCTACTCTTACATGTTCTCCTAATGATGACAATGCATGGATCATTGATAGTAGAGCATCGAGACAAATGACAAGAGAAAGTAAACAACTTCATACACTATCAAAGGAGCAATCTTCTCATGTAGTGGAATTGCGTAACAACAAAATATATATTTTTAGAGCCACGGGATCAACATCATTGAAGTTGGATAATGGATTGAAGTTGCACCTCAACAAAATTCTATATGTTCCAGGTTTTAAAAATAATATGCTTTCTATTTCTTGTTTAGAAGATAAAGGGGAAAGAATTTCTTTTGTTGATGGAAAAGTATTGTTTGGGGAGAAGACTCTAGCATTGATAAAGATAGGATTATTGGAGTTCATGAATGAAGTCTTTATAGGGTCATTACACCACCTCCTCAAGCTTTGGTTCATATGGAAATAAGTCCCATTGAGTTGTGGCATAGGAGGTATGGTCGTCTACAATATAAGGTCATCCCTACTCTTAGTCAACTGGTTCATGGTATTCCTAATATGAAGTTAGATCATGAAGGTGTGTGCAAGGAATGCTCTTTGGGAAAACATACAAGAAATCCATTTCATATTAGTGAAACTAGGTCTAAAGAAATATTACCTCATCCATTCCGATGTGTGTGGGCCCATGTTTGACAAATCACTTGGAGGTCATCTCTACTATGTGGCATTCATTGATGATCATTCTATAAATACACGACTCTACATCCTCAAAACAGAAGATGAATTATTTGATAAATTCAAGGAGTTTAAGGCTGAAGTGGAAACCCTAACTGAAAGAAAGATAAAAACTTGGAGGTCTGACAATGGTGGGGAATACACTTATAAGGAATTGATTGCATATTGTAAGGAAGTAGGTATTAAGAGGGAGCTCATTGTTCCCTATTATCCTGAACAAAATGGATTGGCCGAAAGAAAGAATAGTTCAATTGAAGAAGGCATTCGAACTATTCTCTTTGATCAAGATATACTAAAGTTCTTATGGGGAGAAGTAGCGATGACAATTGTACACATTCAAAATAGAAGTCCTCATAAGAGTCTTGATAATACAACACCCAAATAAGTATTCATAGGAAATAAGTCGAGTGCAGATCACCTTTGAATATTTGGAAGACCAACATATATGCATGTTCCAAAAGAGAAGCGAAAGAAGTAGGACTCTACAAGTATCAAGGGAATATTCGATGGATATAGTCTCTCTCCAAAAGTATATAGAATCTACATCAAGGAAGGAAGATATATTGAAGTAAGAAGGGATGTCATATTTAATGAAAATCAAGCATATAAGAAGTCAAAGGATATTCTTATTGATTCTGATGACGAAGAAGTTCCAATATTTGAAAAAGAAGTTCATCATGAAAACTCTACTACAAATCTCAAAGAAGAAGGGCCAAGTGAGCCTATTCAATCAGTGGTCATCCCAACCACAAGGAAGAGGCCAAATTGGTTGAAAGCTACATTAGAAGATGTTGAAGGACATGAAGCCACGAAATGAACCTTCAAGGAAAGAAAGAGACCAAAAATATATTCTGGTTATGTTGCATATATGACAAAATTGGTTGAATTCGAACCATCTACATTCAAGGAAGCTGCACATAAGAGGTATGGAAGAAAGAAATGCAGGAGAATAGCAATCCATCATGAAGAATGGGGTTTGGGAAATCGTTCCTATACCTAGTGACAAATCGGTTGTCACATCTAAATGGATCTATAAGATCAAACATGCAGTTTGGAAGTATAGACAAGAGTAAAGCAAGATTCATTGCAAGAGGTTTCTCTCAAAAAGAAGGCATTGATTCTGAAGAAATATTTGCACCTACAGCAAGGTACACCACCATTAGATCGTTGGTTTCATTGGTTGTTACAATGGGGTGTAATATCCATCAAATGGATGTGAAGACAACATTTCTGAATGGGACCATTGATGAGGAAGTGTACATCAAATAACCTGAAGGCTTTGAAGTTAACAGCAAGGACTCCCATGTTTGCAGACTTAAGAAGGCCCTATATGGTTTGAATCAAGAACCTAGGGCATGGTATGAAAGGATGGATGCATATCTACTTAGAATTGGGTTCATGAAAAGTTTTGTTGCTCTAAATCTCTAAATCAAGGTCATGAAAGTCATTATTCTACGATATGTGGATGATCTATTCATCATAAGTGTGGAGCAAAGAATTCAAAAATGTAAGAAGATGCTGGCAGCTGAATTTGAAATGAAGGATAAAGCACTGATGCACTATTACCTAGGTCTAGAAGTATGGCAGAGACCTAGGGAGATATATTTGGGGCAAGGAAAGTACATCATCAAGTTGTTGTGGAAATTTGGGATGATGGATTCCAAGTCAATGACTACTCCTATGATCACCAATCTCAAGAAGTTGAGGGACTCTAACTCTAGTATCGTGGATCCGACCTCCTATTGGCAGTTGGTTAGTTCCCTAATGTATTTGGTAAATACTAGGCATGATATATGTTTTGCAGTGAACATTCTTAGTCAGTTTTTGTTGGAGCCCACGTCATGATCACTAGATAGCTGCTAAACATATACTGAGGTATCTTCATGGCACTATATATCACTGCCTAAAGTATGATAGTAAGGAAGTCAAGCTAATTGGCTTCACAGACTCTGATTGGGGTGGAAGTGAGACCGATGGAAGGAGCACTATCGAAGGATGTTTTAGTCTAGGAGTTGTTATGATCTCATGGATGAGTATGAAGCAAGATCTCATTGTGTTAATTAGTGTTGAGGTAGAATATGTGGTTGCATGTGAAGTAGGAAAGGAGATTGTTTGGTTAAAGAAGCTTCTAACGGATTTGTTGGAGAAGTCTCTAGGTCCTACTGTCATTAATTGTGACAATCAAAGTTGCATCAAGATGTCTGGAGATCCTGTGTTTCATTCAAGAATGAAGCATATCAATAATAAGTTCCACTTTATTAAGAACCTTTTGTAGGATGGGATCGTGAAGTTGGAGTATGTCTCAACGAATGAACAGGTAGTAGACATATTAATAAAGGCTCTTCTAAATAAGAAGTTTGAATACATGAGAAACCTGATGGGTTTGGTAGACATTTCTGATTGTATTGATGATAAGGAAATGGAACAGATTTGTTGAGGTTTGTGAGTGAAGCATTTCCTGGGAGGACATTTGGGTGGCACTTTATATTGATGTCTAGGTCCCAAAGTAGGGAAGGGTGGCATGGGCCATAAATCTCTCACCAAGGATACACACCTAGGTCCCTAGGTTGGTGGTTAGCAAGCAAGCCTAATAGTACCTAGAGAGGTTGAAAGCTTGAGTCCACCGTATTCCCACTTGGATAGATTTCCCTAGTTCGGAATCTAGTCCATGGCATTGTGGTGCCTAAAGTTCTTCATTATTCATATAGTTTGAGATCTTCTAATGTATTTGTATATGATGAATCTCCCTAGTTAAGAGGGAGTGTTGGTAATTGTAACTAGGTTCGGTCTTCATTTGATGTATTTGAGTCATCATGAAATGTACTTGTCAAAAGAATAAAGAAAATAATTTTTATTATTGTAACAATGACTTATTAAAGCATGGGTTTCATGCTTGGTTCATCATTATATTAGTCAAAATCCCCATTTTGGACTCCTAGGATTAATATTGAGTTTATAGAGTCATTGTACATTCAAAGAGACCCTTCTTGGGCTTTTGAATCATGTAAAAAGGCTAAATATTAAGTCAAATATAATTTATGTATCCTCCACACCAAGTTGGCCTAGAAGAGATCAAGTCAACCTAAGGACACTTATTCGACCCACAAGAAGCCTATAAATACAAGCTAGTTGAAGCCATTTGGAGCATCACATCTCAAGCTAGTTCAATATCTCAAGAGTAGTTGGGGAAGTGCGAAGTTTAATGTCGAGAAGCCAAACGAAGTGTGAGTTTGGGGAAGTATAAGGAGAAGAATAAAATCGAACTTTTGGTGCCTCTCTCTCTATTTTGTGCCCTAGATTGGGAGATCGAAGTCTTCCAAGTTTCACTAATGTTGGAATTTGCCTGATGTCGGAAGCTACTGCCTAGTCAAAGTTGCTGGAAGGAAGTCGAAGAATTGGGAGGTTGACTTGGTGCGAAGGGAAGGTTTATTCTTTGTCTAGCGTGAAGAGTCTCAAAGAATACTATTGAAAAGAAGAATTTTCTTGACTAGGTTTTCCTATTGATACGGGTTTTGCCCTGTTATAGTGCCTACATCTTGTGTCTCTTGTTTTATGATCTTCATACACACATAATATGGTAATTTCTTGATGAAAGATAAGATAATAAAGAAGTAAAAGAAGCCAACACACTCACAAGTAATTATCAAAAAAGGAGAATCAAAGCCGAATATAACTGCTTTGATTTTACAACAATATTATCATTGGGTATATGGTGGTAGATTGAGTTCCCTTATAATGATTCTTCTTCTTTAGATAGAGTGTTCAGCAAATGAGTAGAGATGAGATATGCTATGATACAACGATCATGATGTCGAGACATCTAAGAAGAGACTTATGATGTGATCGGTAATTCCTCTCTAGCTAGAGAGGAATTACCGACCACATCATAAGAGTGTTGAAATTTGGCATCTCAGGGAGAAATTCCCTCCTTGGGAAAGCCCTTCTCACCCTCTAGGGAACCTATTAGCCCTTGGAAGAATTTAATTTTCATGTGGGAAAATACTGCTTTTTAATGTGGAACCATGACAACACATAAAGTTCAAGTTAGCCTAGAAGAGGAAATTCAACCTTGAAAGACACATAAATTGACCAAAGTTGACCTCAATTGGAGACATCACATCACACATCATTTCAACTTCTCTTGGATCGATCTAGTCTGAAATTGCAGAGTCTGAGCTCACATGTGCCTGTGAAAATTTGGAAGACCCAAATTTCTACTGTAGCAACTGATTAAGTTTCTTTTATTTGTTAAATTTACTAAATAAATTATTTACTGTGTTCTACGATAAATATCGAAACCAATACACTACAACCTCCACTAATTAAATTATATGTGGAAACAAGCACTAAGCAAGAAGGAAATAGCACATATAAGTGACACTGTTGTTTTTGAACAAATGTCTTGAGAAAAACCCAATGTGGGAAAACCGATGCAACAACCAAGGGTTTGTATTATTATGCAGTAGTTTTTTAATACAATCTCTGGAGTCCTTACTGGATATCCAATACAGAGAATATGACTGGCAAAAGATAAGTGAGAAATACCTCACATTATCACTGGCGATCCAACACTGATCTAGGCCTTGGATGGCTAGCCCCACATTGGCTTTGCGCAGCTGCTACGTCCACCTATGTAGTTCTACGTCAACCTCTCTCGGGATTTGCGTCACCTCTACTCGAATCTCCTATTGTCTCGAGATTCGAACTTCAGGCCTTTCAGTCTCACACCCCAGCTTCTTGCACTGAAACTTGTCTCTCCTATCTAGAATTCAAACTCCCTCTGAAGCTTTGCACTGCCTCTACTTGGCCTTACGCTGCCCAATGTGGCCTCTGCGATGCCTCTTCTGGATCTCTCTCTGCCTCCTCTGCGATGTATTCTCGGATCAAGAAACTCTCCAACCAAAACTATCCCTACCCCTTAATGTAAGAAATCACTTCGATATTCTCTCTAACAACGATTGCACTGCCCTCACTGAGAATTTTGATCTCTTGATCTCTCTCCAATGATGTTTTCCAAATATCCATCAAAGTCCTTATAATCCTCTAGTTGAGTAATCAACGACCCATATTAGATTCTAATTAATGGCTCAGACCATTTAGACTCGATCTTCGTCTTCTTCTAGAAGTTTCACCATCAGTTTGACTAATACCCTTTAATTATTTTAATTTTCTAAGTTTAGACTTAGGCCTCCATTAAAAATAATTAATTATTTTAATAAAACTACCTCCGGGTGGAATTTCTCAAAACGATTTCTGGGTATTGTGGAATACATGTGTCTTATCCTCCCTGTAGATATCGAGGCTTAGAGCACATCCGATGCTACCAGAAATCAACACTCCCTCTTAGTGAGGAATGTGCTCTAGTAATGAAACAACTCAAAATTAAATTTGCAACTAATTACATCAATTTATGCGATAAATAATCAACACACGACTATTCAACTAATTAGCATAGAATTTCAAAAAATATGAGCAAAGACAACTTATCTGTAGCAATGGTATTTCTTACTTGTGATTTCAAAGTTGAACATTATTTAAATCATGCTAACCGCAACAAAGTTTTGGGGATGACTCTCCACCCAACCTTAGGCTCAGTTGCACATAATATTTCTACAGTTGGCCACCCCCAAGCCCTCAATCAACGTACTGCTACCAAGGAATCATTAGTCCCACAACACTTTTCTCCTAAGAGAATGGATGAAGGAATGATGAATCTCATCTTCCTCATCGTCTATTAAATAAATTAAAAAATAGAAATAGGACCGCATGCACACATTCCATGTGTCAACATGCAACTTTTTTTCTTTATTTTAAGTTTTACTTAATTTAAATATTCTCTTAATTTAATTCTTTCTTATATTATTCATTTTACTTTTTGTTAACTTTACTTATTTTTACTATTCTGATAATTTAATTTTATATTTATTTATTTAGAACTCTAGTTTATTATTTACTATTTTTATTCGTTCATTATTATTATTTCTCCTCATTATTTATTATATAATTTTTTATATTTTTCTTTATTGTTTATTATTTATTTACTTTAACCTTAATATTATATTATTTTATTTATTTCTTATTATTTTTTATTGTTATTAGGAGACATTACATACTCCCCCTCTTTAAGGGACTTCGTCTTGAAGTTAAGTTGAATCATTTAACATTTTATTTATTTTGTTATTTATTACTTTATGTTTGCCCTACACCCTCTGATGAACTAGTATAACTAGCAGGCATCGAAAGTTTCCACAACAAATAGGAGTCCCAAGGAATCTTTGTCATTTTCCCACTTTTGGAACCATGCATAAGCCTCATTGGTCTGTACCACAGCCCAAGACTGGCCGCAAGGCTCGCGCCCGACTCAGACCTCATCTGCCCCAAGGAAGACACCCGACTTATTACTCCATGTATTAGTACTCCAGGCATCTCGAATGGCTAGCCCACTTCCTCCACACTCACTAAGGTGCACAGCCCCAGGAATCTAAGTCCTTACACCCCCACCAAAATTCAGCATCCCAATCCAATATCAAGCACTTGGCCTCCAACATCAAGCACTTAGCCTCCTTAAGATGGTCCCATAGCCCCTCAAAAGTTGTCAACCAAGAGCTATACAAGACAAAGGAACCACTAGCATATGTAGTGCTGATTGACTTTGTCCCCAGCCCAAATGGTGTTACATATTCTCCCTCGCAGGGATAGGCTCCTGGGATATCATCAAATTAACTAACCCTCTAGGCCCATTTGTGGATTTCTTGTCAATCACCACATCTCAACAAACATCTAATGCATTAGTTATAACATCATAGTATCATTAAAAATAATCCACATGCCAAGTCTTGCATGCCATCATGGGAACATAACATCATTGTTATCACAAAATTTTGCATGTCAAAAATCTACATACAATTACCATATGCTTCACATCATAATATCCTCCTAAGTTATAACATCAACATTCAACATCAAAGACGTATCATCACATAATAAATGAACCAAATGTCAACATAACTCAACATAACATCATATCATTAAACCTCCATCATAGTGTATGATTTAGATGTATCAAAAAATTTAAACAATAAGACATGATTTAGACACTCCACAAAGGTATCTTATCTAAGCTAAGTTATGTGATCCTATCTACTTCACGACACATTTTAATCAAATATATAAGGAAAGTCATGAAAATTAACTTTTACATCTTCCCAGGTAGCTGATCTTGCGCTATATTGGTTTCACTGGGCCTTGACTTGCTCAAACTCGCGGTTCCTAAGTCAATGAACCTGACCGCCCAGTATACAAAGTGGTTCGACTCGAAGGACTCCCTCCTTGGAAATTTGCAGACTCCACAACAGTGGCTTGGTGCTCATCTTGATGATGGTTTACAATGGCATGACTTTGATGTTGAGTCTGTGGTTTTTCTCCTTTTTCTTGGCGTATTTTTTGTTTCATCTAAAATTCATACTTCGGACAATGCCTTCAATAATAACATAGTTACAGATGAAACGGGAACTATTACCTCAAAACGAGTACTTGAGCCCAAAAACCCAAAGAAAAACATGAAAAAACAACCCAAAAATGAAAATTTTTTATTCCAGAACGATGTTTTTTTTTAGGGTAAATTTTCAACATTTTTTTAAATGGAAGTAAAAACTAATTTATTTTTTTTAATGGATGAAAAAAACACTTTTGAAAAAAAATTTATTCTGGAATAACAAAAAAAAAATCGAGTTACAATTTTGACATTTTTTAGCAATGGAGTTAAAAGAGAAAATGTCCAAACTTTGAAAAACTGTAAAATTCCAAAAATTCTCGAACATGATGTTAAAGATAAAATATCGTGTCTCGAATTTTGACCATTTCCATCCATGTTGTTAGATATAAAATATCTTGACTCTAAAAACCTTGAAATTGTAATTATTTTCGACCATAGCATTAAAGATAAAATATCATGACTTAGATAAACAATAAAATCTTGACAATTTTTCAACCATGCAATTAAAACCAAAGATTATGACTACAAAAAAATTTCAAGTCTTCAAAATATTTCAACCATGACATTATAAAAAAAATAAAAAAAAATAAAAAAAAAATTATAATAAAAAAAACTTTAAAAACGAACACTCAAGAGGAATTTTATTTTTTAAATGCAAAATATATAGCGATTTTAAAATCTTAGCCTAAGACAACTCAATACACTGCAATAAAATAATAATAAATAAATCATTAAACTGACACACGGTGTAAGTGAACTTGACCTGTTGTAATGAAAACTTAAAGACCAACTATGAAATTGATACATTCTGCAGACAGACTCGATTCATTATAACGAAAATTTTAAAATCAACTATCAAATTGTTCATAATGGGATATGGTCGTTAGAGAGCATCGACACAGACCCTGTATAAAAAA
>APFE030979055.1:11519-26391 GCA_000404065.3 Pinus taeda
AAACATTTAAAAAAAATATCCACACTTAATACATTACAAAATTTTAAGTGTAAAAAATAAACCCTCTAAACAAAAAGAGTTTATCCTGCATCAACCCTTTTCAAAATCAAGATGAAAATCACTAACATTTAAAAAAGATGTTCATACTTGCTACATAAAAAATTTAAAGTGTCAAAAATCAACCCTCTAAAAAAATGGGTTGATGTTACATCAACACTTTTCAAAATCAGCATGAAAATCACTAACATCGAAAACAATGTTCATACTTGATACATGAAAAAATTTAAAGTGCCAAAAATATGCTCAAAAAAATAATTTTTCTGGCATCACCACTTTTCAAAATCGGGTGATTTTTTGCTACCTCAAAAAAACGGGTACCAGTTCACTTTCTCGTTTGATTGGTAACTATGTTAAATATGGACCCCCACATTCCCAACATTCTAATTGACTTATATTCTCACTTTGTCCCTATCATTGGCCACCAAATACTATACCCCCAGCATTAGTTCTTCTCAAGTAGTGCTAACCCCTACGTCCTCTTGAACGCTACCCAAAAGTTGCACTAGCAATCAGGACAACATTGTTTTCTCTTCCCTGGAATTCATATGGGTGCCCCCCTGATCTATTTACTCTTGTCATGGGGTGTTCCTTCTTTGTATTTCCATCAGCCACCATTTGCTTTTTCAAAGTTATCAACCATATGTAACAACCCAGAATTAAATATGCAATTAATTACATCAATTTATGCGATAAATAATCAACACACAACTATTCAACTAATTAGCATAGAATTTCGAAAAATATGAGCAGAGACAACTTACATGTAGCGATGATATTCCTAATTTGTGATTTTGGAGTTGAACGCTATTTGAATCTCGTTAACCCCAAAAAAGTTTTGGATACCTCTCCACCCAACCGTAGGCTCAAGTGCACATAATATTTAGCTGGTTACCCCTGAGCCCCCAATCA
Source organism: Pinus taeda (assembly GCA_000404065.3). Lineage (NCBI taxonomy): Eukaryota > Viridiplantae > Streptophyta > Pinopsida > Pinales > Pinaceae > Pinus > Pinus taeda. The sequence continues at coordinate 12,489 of APFE030979055.1, forward strand.
ACGTACTACTGCCAAGGAATCCTTTGTCTCACAACACTTCTCTCCTAAGAGAATGGATGAAAGAATGATGAATCTCACCTTCCTCATCATCCATTAAATAGACTAAATTTAGAAAGAGGACCGCATGCATACATTCCATGTGTCAACATGCAGCGTTTATATATTTATTTTAAGTTTTACTTAGTTTAATATTTCTCTTAATTTATAATTTCATAATATTCATTTATTTTTTTGTTAACTTATATATATAATATATATATAATTATATAATATATATAATATAACTCCAGTTTATTATTTACTATTTTATTTATTCATTATATTATATTCTCCTCACTATTTATAATCTATTATTATATTTTCTTTATTAATTTTACTATTTATTTATCATTATTTCTTTTTATTTTTATTTTTATTATACTTAATATTAATATTATTTTATTTTATTTATTTATTTATTTATTTATTATTATTATTATTATGGGACATTACAAGTATTGCAACATGTTGAAGCATCACTCTGATTGTAAAACATCTCCCTCTACGTTGTTGATGTTTGACATCGCTGCCCACCAACTACTGTGCAAATGTTGCACCAGTATTGTCGCTAACCCTGCCACTGCCAACACTACATCTAAACTGCAACCCTCGTAAATTCTGCATTTGTGTTGTTGTTAGCCCTGCCACTTCCAACACTGCATCTGCACTACAACCTTCTCCAATTATTGTTGTTACTACATCAGCAATGGAAAAGCATCCAAAATTATTGAACAGGTGTTTATCATGATGCATCTATTGCTGGAGTTCTGACTATTGCTAGTCTATGCACTGACTCTTTGAAGCCTCTGCGCTGCTACTGACTCTGCATTGTGCCAACTACATTGTTGCCAACACTAGTTCTGTGTTGCTCAGACTCTAGCACTCCTAGCTACTGCAATTGTCACTTTGCCACTCCTCTGCACCGACACTGGTCCATCCTACTACTTTTGATATGGGCTCCCATAACAAGGCATTTGTCTAAGAGGTGGACTCCTCAAGGATCTTTCCCATTTGCAGTTCTTTTGAACTACAATTCTATATCACCCCACCTCTCCGTTGGAGGTATCTAGGAAACCATGGCAAACTCCTCCTCTATCTTTGCAGATGCAGCCTTCGGATCATGCTTCTCGTCCTTGCCCTTCTTCTTGAGAGGACATTGTATAGCTTAGTGACCAAATTCACCACACCGGAAGCACTTGATCTTCGAGACATCTTCTGTCTTTGTTGCTCATGTTTCCCCTTTGGCGTAAGGGCTGCATTTTCTTCCTCCTCCTTGGGCTTCATCCCACTGTTGTTGTTGCTATCAAGTTTTCACTTGACTAAGTCTCTCCTCGTCTCTTCCTATTGAAGAACGGCCCACATTCCTTCCCAATCTAGCAATCTCTCTTTGCCCAAAATACGTTGGAAAAATACTTTCCATTCTTCTAAAATTGAATTCAGGGCTAGCCTCACCATCTCGATAGGCTGAGGTGTTGACCCCACAGCTGCCAACGAGTCTCAGATTTCCTGAAGATTCGTTAGGAACGGATCAATGTGTTCCCCCTTCTACATATGCATGGATCTCATCTTTTTCTCCAAGTACATCTTCCATTACGCAGAAGATCCTTCATATAGCGTGGCCAATGCTTCCCACATCTACCAAGCAATATCTTTGCTGACAATGTGACATACTACGTGATCTCTCACTCCATCGAGGATCAATCATTTCGCCTTCGTCATTTCAACCTTGTACTTTTTGAGCCGATCTGGATCCGTGGGTACAACTACCACACTATCAACACAAGTTTTGAGATCGTACTCATCTAGAAGACATGAGATCCTTGCCTTCCAGATCACATAGTTGGATGCACCATCCAACCAATCTTGATCTCTTAACCCACTCGCTGCCATCTCTGCCAACAAAATGTTGAACTTCCTCATCTCTCCTCTATGCAACACTAGGCTAGCCTACACACTCCCTGCTGGAGTCATTAGATCTGCTCCTCTCTGTTGTTGTTCAGCAATAGAGATCGAATTCCCTGGCTAGGAATTCTCTGAGGAACGAATTCCCTCAAACAGTGCCTCCATCTTCCTTCTAGTGCTTTTCTGCCCCAGCAACTGCTGCAGAAAATTGTTTTGCGTTGATGCTTCTGCGCTACTCCCTCTAACACTGCAAACTTAGATCTAGAAATCTTTCTCTCTGTCGACTCACTCAAAGAGAGATTTTCCCACGAAAATTTTGTCCTCCTGGCCTAGACTGCGCAATCCCCTTTGGGATTCGATTTGATGCCTATGCAGCACTTCGACTTCCCTCCTCTTCAGTGTTGGGCTCTTCCGACTCTACTCTCTTGCTTCACCTGCAACTCTGATACCATGTGAAAATTTGGAAGACCCAAATTTCTACTGCAACAACTGATTAAGTTTCTTCTATTTGTTATATTTACTAAACAAATTGTTTACTTTGTTCTACGGTAAATATGAAACCAATACACTGCACCCTCCACTAATTAAATTATATGCGGAAACAAGTATTGAGCAAGAAATAAATAGCACACACAAGTGACATCGTTGTTTTTGGACAAACGTCCCGAGAAAAACCCAACGCGGGAAAATCGATGCAGTAGTTGAGGGTTTGTATTATTATACAGTGGTTTTTGGATACAATCTTTGGATGCCTTACTAGTTATCTGATACAAAGAATTTGACTGGCAGAAGATAAGTGAGAAATACCTCACACTATCATTGGCGATCCGACATTGATCCAGGCCCTGGATGGTTGGCCCCATGCTGGCTTTGTGCAACTACTACGTCAGCGTACGCAATTTTGCATCAACCTCTCTAGGGATTTGCATCACTCTTCCCGGATCTCCATGTTGTATGAAGATTCGAACTTCAAGCCTTCTGGTCTCACACCCCGACTTCCTGCACTGAAACTTGTCTCTCTTGGCTGAAATTCAAACTCCCTCTGAAGCTTTGTGCTGCCTATGATTGGCCTTACGTTGCACAACGTGGCCTTTGTGCTGCCTCTTCTGGATCTCTCTCTACCTCTGCAATTTATTCCTGGATAGTGAAATTCTCCAACTGGAACTATCCTTTCCCCTCACTGCAAGAAATCACTTCGATCTTCTCTCTAGCAATTGTTGCGCTTCCCTCTCTGCGAAAATCGATCTCTTGATCTCTCTCCGATGATGTTTTCCAAATGCCCATTGAAGTCCTTATAATCCTCTAGTTGAGTAATCAACAGCCCAGATTAGATTCTAATCAATGGCTCAGAACATTTGAGTAATCAATAGCCCAAATTAGATTCTAATCAATGGCTCAGATCATTTGGACTCGAACTACGTCTTCTTCTAGAAGTTTCACCCTCAATTTGATTAATGCCCTTTAATTATTTTTTATTTCCTATGTTTAGACTTAGGCCTCCATTAAAAGTAATTAATTATTTTAATAAAATTGTCTCTGAGTGGAATTTCCCAAAACAATTCCTGGGTATTGTGGAATACATGTGCCCTAGTCTCTCTGCAAATATTGACGTTTAGAGCACATTCGTGCTACCAGAAATCAACAGTGCCGAGAGGAGAGAGAGATATATGTTGACCGAGTTTGACTTCTGATTTGGCACTCATTTGACTTGCTTTGACTTGGTTGACTTGGGCCACTTTGACCAATTTTTTATCTGATCTTGGGACATCGAATTCATGAGCCCGTTGACCAAAAATTAAGGGCATGCATTGACCATTATTTATTGTTGTTCTAAAGTCAGGGTTTCCACAAGTCAATTCTTTGACTTTCACTGAATTTCACAGTTGTTTTGAGGATGGTTTTGACTAAGGTTCACTGAGAAGAAGAGGCCGAATTATTTGCTACATTGACTGAATTTTTCAAGGCACTTTGACGTTAATTGTTGGCTGGTTAGGGCAACATTGACTATTGTTGACTTTGACAAGAAATTGTAGAATTCAAGTTTGACCATATTTGACTTTTAAGCTCATATTTGATTATGCATGTACTTGGACTATGTATCTCTCTGTTGAACATTTGATAATAATATAATAGAAGAAGAATTTGGAAAGAGTTTTCCCCCTTGTGGGGTTTTTCCCTGATCTTTGACCAAATCTTCGTGTCTCTATTGTTCTTGGATGGCTTTTATTGTGCATATGGTTTTATGTTATAACTACAATTGCTTACTATTATTGAAATATTGAAGATAATTGGATAAAGTTATTTCTATTGGAGGAAGAATCGTTATAACTGATTGTTAAACATGGAATATTAAAAAATTAACAAAACGAGGAAAATTAATCAAGTGGACATAATTCGCCTAAAAGAACACGTTATAAAAACTTAAGTGGAGAAAGGGGGACGTGGATCATAAGCTAGCGAAAAGTTACTTTTAAATTATAACATATAAAACCCACTAAAGTGACTTCATTAAAATAAAAAAGTAAAAAGGTGGCAAAAGAGTAAAGTGAGTTAAAAAAAAAAAAAAAAAAAAAAAAAAAAAAAAAAAAAAAAAAAAAAAAAAAAAAATCTCTTCATTTTTGCATTTGTTCACTTGAAAGAATAGATTTTTGCAGAGCTATAAAGAAAGAGACTAGGGTTTTTGGACACCTTTGTTTTTATTGTTGGTTTCAGTGTTGAAACTATACACTTTAGCTAGTGTTATACACTTTAGCTAGTGTTGAAGCGAAAGCACTCAAATACCGACATTATGCTTCATTGTTGACGGAGAAGAAAACATTGGCAGAAAGAGAGTAAGATCAGTATATTTTATATTCTATCTTTAGTATTCTTTACTCTTATTTACAGGTTGGTTGTTGAGTTACATTGATAGTCGAGTTGCCACTGTTTAGCCAAAGTATTGGGCCGAGTTTTCTCTCTCTTATCAAACCGAAGGCTGTTGGTTGAGTTTACTAGAAAAGAGGCCTTGTTCAGTGGAGCTATATTCTGCCTCAAAACTAAAGGTTGAATTCTGATATAATGGGATCGAGTTTTGTCATTTTAAAGAGGGTTGAGTTCCATTTCTACGCATCAAATATGTCATAAAAGGGGTTAAGATTACAGCTCTTCAAGAGGTTGAGAGCCTCATTCTATTGTTGGTCGAGTTCACTATTCCATTGAACTTTTGTTGGACGAGTTTTGTCTCATTCTTGTGGACCGTGGTGCATATCTCGTGGGTTTTATTTCTGCATTATTGGACAGAGGTCGAGTTGTTGTTCAAAGGAAATATTGGTTGCGTTTAGTCATTGTTTAGATGTTGGAATGAGGTTGAGTTTATTGTCATCAAATGTTGAGTTTCATATTGATCCCTTGAGTGTTATTTCACAACCTCACTGTTAGTGTACAATCTGTTGTCTTTTATCATCATATTCTCTCTAACATTACGGTGGCTAGCGCTATCAATGGTATGTACCTTCTTTGGAATTAATATTAATTATTTGTTGTTGTTTTGGAAGTGTTTTGTGGTGTTTAACTGGTATAGCGCACATTTATTTATATAAAAAATTATAGGAATACATCTACAACCATACGCATGCAAACTATTGACGAAACACCTCAGTGACAAGCTTAAACAACTCAAAAATATTCAGTGGGAATTTCAAAATATTCCTAGGAGGGTATCTCACAACATATTCTTATGCAGTCATATATTTTGATGCAATCTGCCTTTTGAAATGCATGTTGTACATTTGTCTATTTGCATTTACATTGACATTTTCAAATGGACATTGCAATTGTCTATTGGCATTCCCTTGAGGTTGTCATCGCCTCATGGGCATGCCTAGGTAGGTCAAGGATTTGTAACAACCATCATTTTGAAAATTTGTGGTCTGCTTGCCATGGTTTTGGGTGCTTGGAGGCGTAGGGTTTACAAGACAGTGGAGAATGTGCTCATGGTTCATATTCATTTCAAGAACCAGATCCATATGAAGCAGTGTAAAGAGCCAAGGTAACATCACAAATTTCACTCATGCCAATACTAGTAGTTGATTAAACCAATTATTTGGCCATTGATAATTGTTGATGGAGCATCGTTTAAATATTATGGAAGAATAAATTGGTTCTATTGTTTATGATCTTTCATCTCATATAAAAGTTGATCCATTTACTTAGTAGTTTACCTGGAACAAGGTGGTAAATATCAAGATCAAGATCTAGTCTTCAACGATTATTAATTCTTTGTGAGTGGGGAATTCACGTGATCAAGCTAAGGTTTATGTTTTTAGAGATCCAATTATCTTGGGTTGAGGTTTTGAATAGTTGAGGTGGTTTTTCATTGAATCGTTAGTGTAGTGCACCTTGGTCAACCCAAAGCGCTATCTCTCTATGTAAGGTACCTTCGCTTACTGTATGGACCATCTTTATTGTGTTACACTTGATAAGGAATTCCACCTATTAATGAAGTGGAGGGTGATATAATTATACTTAGCTCATTAGTAAAGTGTAACATAAAGAAACGGATATTGTTGTGCTTTTACTCACTACCTTAAGACCCCCGGGGTGCTCCTCATTGAAGGAAGGCAAGCCCCCTCTTGAAGATAGTTTGGGGAAGAGATTACTTCTTTCTTTTATAGACCATGTTCACCAAGCTAGTGTGTCTCCCAGCAATCTATTTAGGATCTCTACCTATGATTAAATAGATATCTACCTATGAAGCAAATCAATGATGCTTCTTGTGCCATTTATTTTTGTGTCCCTTATACTATGTTAAATCTGAGTTGAAAAAATGCAAAAAACTACCTCATTTTCCACGTTGACTAAAATTTTGTGCCGTAGGTCTCAATAAAAAACACTACAATAGACAAATGTTAGTCAAAAAATGCATTGTCTAACGAGGCAACAATTTCGCCTAGATTGCAAATTTCTTGTCGAAATCCGGCGATTTCTTTTAAGAAAATCGACTGTGAGTGTTTGAATCATCTTTTTTTATGGTGGAAATGGATTCAACATCATCAAGAACCCTGGGACACCCAAAATTCTGAATTTGGACAGTTGTAACCTGGATTTCCAAAAATTTCCACCGGATTTCGTCAGAATCATGCCAGATTTTGCATTTTTTTTCAGGACGAAATCATCAACTCCTTACTACGCAATGAAAAGATATGTGCAGCATGCAGTCTCAAAATATGCCTTTCATTTTTTTTTGTACAACCTCCAAATATACGTTACATACCTATACATGTACCTCAAGCATTGTGTCACAAGTTTGTTTTTTATTTTCTCATCTTCAAGATTTGCTTCAAGTCTATTAGAAACCTCAAAATTCATGTTTTCTATACAACATCAAAGATCATGCAATCCTAATGTTGAGGTCAACATACCCTCTTTTATCAAATTTGTGTTAACAATTCCTTGGTCTGTCACTAATTAATGCAGTCCCCAGGCCTTCACCTACTTTCTCCGCAGCCCTTCATTACCATGCTTCTTATACAAAGACCATAGACCACTTCTTATGTATTTCCAATAATTATGTAAGAGTACGTTTCTTCAAAATATAATTATGATCTTAATACATCTCAAAGTCCCATATGAGTTGGAAGATCAATGATCTCCTTGAAGATGAAACGACGTGTCACATGAACTTATCCATATCTTAATCTAATGGTATCTACTATGTACAATAACCATTAAATTTTAATTTAAAATAAATAAATAAAAAATCAAAACATCTATAAAATATAATAATATTATTATAAGTTGATTTATAATTATTTATAATTTTTTGATATCAAATATCCTTGAATTGCACAATGTAAACTTGGCTCTACTTGTAGAAATAAAATTGCAAAGAGTTCTATAAATACTTAATTAGGCCTGAGAATTTATGTTACTCCTATTGGAAATGTTTCATGTTTCTCGTTACTTACCACATAGACACACAATGTGCTGCATAAACTGGCTGCTTCACATTCTCATGGAAAAGAGCAAGAATAGATGAACTACTTGAAAACAAGACCTACAATTACGAACTCGACAAGCATGAAAAGGTATGGAAATCCATTGGCTCCTTGTGGAAACTAATTATATCTTGAAAATAGATAAAACTGAGACATCATAAGATACCAAAAAACGTGTTTATCGCCATGATTGACAATTTCAAGGACTAGAACGAATTAATTTCCGACATGCTTCCCAGTGTCGATCATTTGAAGTGTTAGCTATGTCTGATATGTTAAAGTTCTTTTTTTCTGCAAAAATATTGAGCATCAAATTTAGAATTTTTCTCAACATATTTTCATGAGATTATCTCTCTCATACTCTTGGACATGTACTGTCACAACTTCATTTTCAGCTAAATCTTTTGTGAGTCTTCCTTGATATACAGATATGAAACCCCATAGCTATCTGCATACATAATTTGTAATTGACGATGATGAAAATTACCATTGGCTAACACCAACGATGATGAAACTTACCATCGGCTAACACCAACTTTGGTCTATCGTACCTGTAAAGTAAAACTAGTGAATTTGATTTATCATTTTGTTGCTATGAACAAATAACCTGGAAATAAAAAAATTGAGATATTTCCGACTCTCATATGTTAAGAAGTTATGGAGAATGGCATTATTACAAATGTTATAAAAAATGAATCTAATATCTATTTATGTTGGGCATTCAATCTAATATCTATGTATCTTGGGCATTCCACAAGAAAGCAAAGTTCATCCTCTACATTATTCATCTCACAAATTTTACAAGGTCTTTCATGCCAAGGTTTTTTTAGGGGTTCTCCACCACCTTGTTTCACTATGAAGCTCATTAGAGTTGGTTCTCATCTTTGCAATGTTTATTTTTCTTCTCTGAGCTAGCAACAATAGAGAGAGAATTTTGGTTTTCACACTTGGTGTTGAGTTCCTTGTAGTATATCAACTCTCCTATTCTCAGTCTCTGTATCAATCCATAACTTCTCTTCAAACTTTTTATGATGGACCTTTTAATAGTACTAATATTTTGAAGGGAAACCTCCTCTACTTCCAATGATTTAGCCAAGGAACTGCATCTCTAGTCCACCCTCTTTTGAATGTTGAAGATTTTTGCTAATGTTTAAAACAGTGACAAGAAGCTTCTCATTCTTCGTGTTAAACTTATTCTTGTATATCAAGTACCCTACCCTAACCTTACATGAAGTACCTTATCATAATATTACTCTCAATGGGGGAAAGTCCTGCAATTTAACAAGAAGATTAGATAAGGTGTATCTTGAATAAATTTCCTTTATTGAAATTACTGCCCATATCTTGCAAGCCAAATAAATTTCCCATGCTCTAACAATCCCTTGTTTATGATAAGTAGGATTTAATCAACAAATCAAAGACCAGCTGTTGCTTCTAAATAATCTTTCAAAACATGATTTTCCAAGAAACATATTTTTGACAGCCAGTTAACACTATCACCACCATACACAGGTGACATCAAAGGTCAACCACTATGTACGAGTCATAGCAACTAGGCCAAAAAATATCCATTGAGTAAACTTACTCTAGCAAAATAATAATCTCTAGTGATGTTACCTATCCTTGTTTTCAAAAGGCATACAGTTCTCCCAGAAATTCCATCTCTGGACTAGAAATCATGATATTGCAATGAAAATTTTGACAATTCATATTCCATCTACTAAAAACGTTTTTCCAAAAATCCCTCCGAGAGGCCTAACATGTTAGTTATTATTCAGGAAGAAATATTGCAACAGCCAATTGAGAAACTTGTGTTATAGCCATAAGAAATGTATGCTTTTCAAATTCGAATTCTTACATTGCATATCAAAAGTTGACTGTACATTTTTTCACATGGAAGACTGGAAAATATACTGTAAACCGTTTTTATATACTATGTTGCAGATGCACTAACATCAACTGGTGTGTCAGATTGTGCTCCCCATTCTGTCCAAGAGCCATCATAGACGGCAACGTCACACTTACCAAGGCGGTGAAGACCCTGCAAATAAAGTTGAAATTAGGCATTTATAAATTGCTTAACTGAAAGACTTTGAGGAAAAAGACCTTACCAGTGCAAGAATACATGCAGTAACTCCAGTCCCACAAGACGCAACTACTGGATTATCCAGTGAAATACCTGCATATGCAGATATGCCCAATTACATATATATTTCATGGAGACAAATCAGAACCGCACAACATGAAACGTCCTTAACTATACATATTACATACTATAGAGTTTAACTGGGCTAATAAGTATCGGATTAAAAAATTGAAGTTGCATATTTTTTACGGTGGAATGCTTTCCTATTAATCCGTCATATTTGCAAGACATAACTTCAAGTATGTACTTCAAAATGATTTTCTGATTTATCTTAAGTTTTGCACATACAAATGATGATGTGCATTGAGTGTAAAGTTTCTTGGTAGTATGAACTAGTGTTGATAACACCAGCAAAAAATAGTGATTTTCACTTCTGAAAAGATCACCATTTTTTTGAAAAAGTAAAATCATGCCATGACCATAAAAGTCCCCAGCAAGGCGTGGCCACAAGGTTTGAAAGCAAGTTTTTGGTTTTTATTTGTCATTTTGTTTTTTTGGCTGTGGTAGAAGGAGAAAAGCTTGTGGTGACCAACGTTTTCCTTCTTTTTTCTTCATTTGCTATGATTTTCATGCCCATGAACCAATGCAAGGGTTTTCCATATTTCGACAGAAAATTTCATTTTTGTTTTTAACTTTTTTATGCACTCTCTTATTGTCATTTTTCATTGCAAATAATCTAATTTAAATTCCTAAAAAATTGACTTTTTAAATGAGGCACTTATATTTTTGTGTAGTGGGGGTTTAATACCATTTTTTTGTGTTTTTGGTGCCCTAGGATTGAATTTTGAAGCTGTCCATTAAACATTTTCACTGCAAATATGCCAAAGCCCTTGGACCCATTTTGGCAGTATGGAAACCTGAAGGTGGGACAAACTAGCAAACACTGAATTGCAAATTGTGTTGGCTGCATATGACAGGAGGGATTTTCCAATTGAAATACCATCTGGCTAAAATCCCCGGACATGATGTTGGGTTTTGTCTTAAAACGAGCTCGGAGGTTATGAGAGCTGCACATGATGCAATTTATGCAAAGGACAAAAACAGAGAAGAGGCAGCTGCAAACAAGGCTGAATGTGCAGGAAGATCTCCAGGGCTATGTACCTCTGAGACTAAGCCTGAGGGTAGTGGGAGGGGTTCCACAGCTTCACCTACTGAGAGGTCATCACTTTTTGCTCCACAAACTAGAGTTGGAGCACAACCGTCAATCAAGTCAGTGATATAAAAAAGGGAGAAGCAAGAAGTAGACAGGGATATCAGGAGGTGTCTTTTCTGGTGACATACCTCTCAGCATCACTAAAAACAATCTATTTTGGCAGACAATGTGTGATGCTATTGTTGTTGCGGGCTCAAGGTACAAAAGTGCTACATATGAGGAGTTGTGGGGGCCAATCCTTCAAGGAAAAAAGGAGGACATCAACTCTAGATTGGCAAAGTTGAAAAAGTCATGGAAGGTCTCTGGATGCACAGTGATGTTTGATGGTTGGACAGATAGGAAGGGTAGGACCCTAGTAAATTTCTTGGTACATCGTCCTAGAGGTAACATGTTTATTAAATCAGTAGATGCATCAGCACATTGAAAAGATGCAGCATTTATATGTGAGTTGTTACTTGGCTTCGTCCAGGAGATTGTTTTGCATGATGTGGTGCAACTCATGACAGATAATGCAGCTGATAATGTCGTTGTTTATAGGATGCTTATGGACAGGCATCACTCACTGTTCTAGACTCCATGCACCGCACATTGTATCGATTTGATGCTTGAGGATATGGGGAAACTCTCCTTCATGGAGGTGATTGATATGGCTACGAGCATCCCCAAGTTCATATATAGCCATGCTTTTGTTATTAGCCTCATGAGAAGATGCACCAGAAATAGACAGTTGCGGTGTCTTGCAATCACATGTTTTGCCACCAACTTCATTACTTTTCGGTCTTTGCTTCAGTGTCAGTTTGAGTTGAAGTAAATCTCAGTTTGTGATCAGTGGTGTGATTGTAGATACAACAAGAGATAGGATTGGAGAGCCATTGCTAAATTGGTGTACACTAACTCCTCTTGGCAAGGAGTAGAAGAAGTGTGCTTAATTAGTGAACCTGTAGTAAAAGTTCTGAGATTGGTAGATAGCAATAAGCCTGCAATGGATTATTTGTACGAGGCCATGGATAGAGCCAAACAGACTATTCCCGCTTATTATGTGGACAAGGGTTTCGTTGGGTTTAATAAATGGAGTTGTCTTTAATGTCACTTTTTGGACTTTCTAGTGCTGGAATCCGGGAGAAAAAATTGAGGTGAAACCTTGATTTGTGTTATTTAAACTGGTTTTTTGATTGTATATATGGATCGAGCACCCTAATTAACCCCTATGGCACTTCAATTGTGCAGGGTTACCCATCAAGCTTGTGATTTCAATAAATTCCTGCCATATTTTAGAGAAATTAGACCGGAAAAACCCATCAAAAAAGCTTCCAAAAAGTCGCACTAAAGGCAACTCCTTAATAAACACATGATGTTATGGGATGTGATTGATAGTCGGTGGATAGGGATGCTTCATCAACCCCTTCATGCAACAACACTTTTTCTCAATCCCACATTTTACTACAAATGCAATTTTGATTTTGATAGTGAGGTGATGGAAGGGCTCCATACTTGTCTTCAAACAATGGTACCTAATCTCGAGCTTCATAGCAAAACGAATCGCGAGATAGAGATGTATCAGGATAATATTAAACTATTGGCTTTGATGATGCTATTCATGAAAGGACCACCTTCATGCCACATACGTGACAAGTCATGACTCATTAGAATTTACTAATTTAGAATTATGGATGCTTTAAATTCAATTATGTTTTATTTGAAAATTTAATTATGTTTTAACTTTTCTTTATTTTGTTGTAGATGTTTGGTGGTGAAACTATGGTGCAAAGGCACCAAAGCTACAGAAATTCGCCATCAAAATCCTCAGTCAGAACTGTTGTGCTTCAGAGCGTGAATGCAATTGGAGTGTATTTGACAAAATACACTCAAAGAAGCATAAAAGGTTATAACTTATAACTTTGAACTTCAACTAAGCAATTACATTTATTGTAATTTATGCCCCTTAAGAGTCAAGACTCATTAATTTTTTTATGATATTCTTACAGGTTGGAATTCTCATGCCTTAATGACTTGGTGTATGTCCATTACAATCTCTGAATAGGGATGAAGCAAATGGAGAGAACATCGGATGTAGATGTCATTTCCTTAGGCATATTGATGTATTGTCTAAGTGGAGGGTGGAGTCTAAGCTTCCCATCATGGAGGAGTCACTTGCATGGTCAAAGGAGGAACCAACAGTAGGAGGATGTGGAGGAGAATGTGACAACATCAACACCACCTTCTATAGATATAAGAGAGCATGGTTATAACCATCAATCATCGTCTGACATTTGGTGTAGGGCCAAGGCCTTCTACTGTTAGGGGAAAGCCTGGCAAATAATCCATCATCTTTCCCGTAAAAGGGGGAGGCAGCGCTAATCTCTAATAGCTAGCTGTAAGTTTTGTTTCTTTTTCCCTTGTACATATAACTCATGATGACGAGATACATTTATATATGTGATGTTATTTTGTATTGGTTCTCCACATTTGAGTCCTTGATTGGACAATTATCAAGGATCAATAGGATTTAGTATCGCCTTTGATGTATCATTTTTATTTGACATCCATTACATCATATATATCAGTGTTTTCTTCATATTTACGTGCCAATGTGTTTGTTTGATGTTGATGTTGCTTTATATGTTTAAAAATCTAAATAAATAAATAAATATATATATATATATATGTGTGTGTGTGTGTGTGTTGGGT
>APFE030979055.1:39383-66876 GCA_000404065.3 Pinus taeda
TAAACATAGAACATACCATTGTTATCTAAAATTAACATGGTATCGGAGCTGAGGTGAAGACAAAGCCCAAGCAAGAGTGAAAAGAGCAATCACTGAAACCATGAAACAAGACAACCACCTAGATAGAATGTTGCTCCACTGGTACTCTTACGATCATCAACACTTCCTGCCCAATCTGCATCTGTATAAGCTTGGATAACCAGATCATTTCATTTGGGATACCATAGACCATATTTCGTTGTGCCCTTAAGATATCGAAGAATTCTTTTGACGGCAATAATATGAGATTCTTTGGTGCTACTTGGAATCTTGCTGCTTGTCCAACTGTGTGCATCACATCAGGTCGAGAGACTATCACATATAGGAGACTACCAATCATGGATCTATACAACCTTTGGTCCAAATCCTCTGACGAATCTTCTAATCTTAACTTGCAACCTGTTATCATGGGGGGAAGGACTAGTTTGCAATCTTCCATAAGGAATTTTTTGAGCATTTCCTTGATGTACTTAGTTTGATATATGAATATTCCTTTATCCTGCTGAGGAATCTGAAGCCCCAAAAAGTATGTCAGCTCGCCAAGCATAGACATTTCAAACTCACTTTGCATTTTTGTGGCAAAGTCTTTACCTAATCTGTCATCTTTGCTTCCAAAGATTATATCATCCACATATACCTCGATAATCATTAGGTTATCTTGATCTACTTTCACATAGAGATTGTTGTCAACGCTTCCTTTCTTGGATCCTTGTTGATGTAAGATACCTATCAAGATGAGCATACCAAGCCCTAGGAGCTTGCTTGAGACCATATAGAGCCTTCTTTAATCTGCAAATGTAGTCTTCTTTGTCAGAGAGCAGAAAACCTTGGGGTTGTTCAATGTAAACTTCTTCCTCCAATTCACCATTTAGAAAAGTTAACTTAACATCCATTTGGTAGACCTTGATTTTTCTCGAGCAAGCATAAGCGAGAAACAACCTGATAGCTTCCATTTTGGCAACGGGAGCAAATGTTTCTTCAAAATCGATTCCTTCAACCTGTGCATATCCTTTGCAGACTAATCTTGCCTTGTTCCTAGTAACCTGTAATCCTTCAACTATTTTGCTCCACCTAAACCTGTAATGAAACTGCCATCTTATTCAAACTACCTTCCTGTCAATCGTAGACTTGTGCCATATACTATTGCATAGACTCCTCCTCTATAAACATTAAGGAGTCAACAAGACAGATTGTTCAAAATAATGAATCACCTAAATGGCCATCTTGACTTGAGTCACTATCTGAAGAAACTGTTAATTCCTCATGACCTTTTGCTTTTACAAATCCTGAAAGCATAACTATTGAAGCCTTGTTATCTTCTTTATCTTCCTGTACCTGTTTCATTTTCCAGACCTTATTCCTGCAATCTTGAGCCATGTGCCCATAGTTATGACACTTGAAGCATTCAATGTTGTCAATAGGTGATTCCATCTGATATCTACAACTACGAGTGCTATGGCCATAGTTATAGCATTTGAAACATTCAATGTTTGACCCATCTAGCATGTATTCTCTCCTAACAAAATCATCATGGAACCTATCTCGTGATCCTGCAAACTTGCTTCTAGGGTTTCGCAAATAACCTGTCAAAAACTTCACAATCCCTAGCCATATGTCCATTGTTAGCACATAAAAAGAAATAACCATTAAATAAATGTGTGTACCTGAATGGTTCATTCGAATGTGATGGTCCTTGATAGTTGTACCTGTCAATAACTTTATAATCCTTGGCCATATGTCCAAAATTGTTACATTTGTAACATTCGACATCATCTCTCAAATGATCAAATCTGTTGATATTTTGTTGAGTTCTAGAATATCCATTTCTGAGAGATCTCCTGGAATTATATTCATTCCAACCATACATGCGACATTCTGCAACTCTATGTCCAAACTTTCCACATGAATAACAATGACCATAAAAGATAGGTTGATACCTGGGTGGAAATCTTCTTCGAGGAATTGTCTTCCAAGGTTCTTCCAGCGAATCTTGAACTCTTGATCTAGCTGGGAGATCTACATGCTTGGTAGATTTTGCATATCCATCTTCTTTAGTTGTCATAAAAGGAATTGACACATTTTCGATTTTTTCTTTGTAACCAAGACCAGTCTTGTTGTTGCATGATCATTGGTTGCTGATGAGTTCATCCAAAGTCTTTGAGTTGTTGGCGTAGTTTTGAAGAGTTTTCCATTTTTTACTTCCTTTCATAAAGAAATGATTTCAAATTCCAATGCTTCTCTTTCCTTGTTGCTTTCCATTAATTCTTTCCTGAGCTATTCTTCAATCCATTTGTATTCTTACACATTGATTTTAAGATTTAGGCCCTGCTCCCTTTCCGTCTTTAATTCGTCTTCAAGAGTGTTGACAACTTGACGTGCTTCTTCTCGACCTTGAGCTCTTTGATAACCCTTATTACTTCGTTTTGAAATTCAACCTCAATCATTTCTTCTTCTTTGTCTCCTTCTTCGTCAGGTGCCTCTTGCTTATTGTGCTTGGCCATAAACAATACTCTTTCATTGAATTCTTCTTTGTTATCATTGTCTTCTTCGGATGAGGAGCTATCTTCTTTGGAGAAGAAACTTTTCTTAAACCATTTCTTCTTGCCTTGCTTGTTGAACTTCCTAAGACTTTTCTTTCCTTTCGTCACAACCTCATTTTTGTGAGGACATTTGGCTGCAAAATGCCTAACCTCACCATAATCAAAACATATTAATGTTAGTTTACCTTTGAATTTTCCCATGCCTGTTCTCATTTTTCACGTGAAGTTGGCAAACTCTTTATCTGAGAATTCTTCTTCATCTTCTTCCTTTTCCTCATCCTTACAATTGCAAGTTTTTGCTTTCGGAGTCTGCTTGTCCTTACTATTCTTCTTGGATGCAGAAAATGTTGTTTCTAAGCGAGATGTGCCATCCTCTTCTTTAATCCTCATTTCATATGCCATCAAAATTCCATGCAATTCATCTATGTTGAGATTGGTCAGATTCGATCTATCTTCAAACACAAATACCTTAGGGTTAATTCTTGTTGGCAAGGTTATGAGGATCTTTCGGACAACAATTTTCGTTTCAATAGGTTCTCCCAAACCTTCCAATGTATTTGTGGTTTCATTAACATGCTGAGAGTATGTAGCGATATCTTCATCTTCCCTCATTTTGAGTTGCTCAAATTTTGCCCTGAAAATTTGAAACTTTGCTACTTTCACCTTTGCGTCACCTGCATGTATATTTTCAAGTTTGCCCCATACCCCTTTAGCAGTTTTGCAACTCAATACCTTAAGATAAACAGATTTGATAAGCCCATTGATAATAAGATCTTTATCCTTTGCATCATATATCATATTTTTCTTACCTTGTTCATCCTGGGTCGGTGTGAAGCCTTTGTCAACAATTTCCCATACTTCGTATCCTTGCGCCAGCAAATGAACCTGCATTCTTCCACTCCAAAGTGCATAGTTATTTCCATTGAATAAAGGAACTCTATTCTTAGTCTACTCCATGATCTTCTTCCAGTTGTTAGACTGTTATTGAAGGAACCAAGCTTTGATACCAATTGTTGGAAATACTGAGAGGGGGGCTGAATCAATATTCCTTTGCAATTAGCACTTTTAAATCTTTTCAGAGCATTACATAATCTTCAATTATTAATAATGTTTATGCAGTAATAACAGTAAATAAAAGAACACAATAGACACAAGAATTTTAGGTGTAAAACCCCCTTCAGGTCAAAAACCATCGAACGCTTTTCTAATAAATTCTTTAATCTTCAGCTCCAACTTAAATGAAAGCAACAACTTACTAGAATTCTAGAAAAGCATTCTTCTCCAGCTCCCACTAGAAGGACGCCCAATGCCCTGGTTTCTTAAGTAGTCAACTAAATGGATGCCCCAACATCCTAGCGAGCCACAACTTGCCCTAGCACTACCCAACCACCTTTAAGTGTTCACAAGCCCCAACCTGAAGGCAACTTCATACACCTACCTAGCACCACCCTACCACCCTATAAAGACAAAAATTAAATACAAAAGTGTGAACTCCTATACCAGGGACAATGATCCACGATACAATATGATTTACAATGATTTTGACCAAACACCCAATCACACACTGACCTACAACCCAACCATGACATTATCCCAACAAACTCTTATACCTCCCAATAATACCTTTTCAACTCTAGGCAGATTGACTCTTTTACAATAATGACTCTTCCAATGATGACACTTTTACAAATTACACTTTTACAACTTTACAATGCTGACTCTTGGCCTTGACACTTCTTCACAATATATGGACGGTTGCCATGTCTTCAAAGGATGTCCCATTGCAATGCTTCCTTTGATTTGATGTTTTTGCTCTTGAATTCTTGCTTGAAGTTGTACTTGAATCTTCTTCTACCTGCATGCAAAATTTCCCTGGCAAAACCAATCCCAAAACAAAACAAAATACCCTTCAACTTACCTCTACCTGCAAAATACATGGAAGTGCATAATAATGAATAAATACAAATTAAAATTACGTGTACTTGAAGTGTGCTTGTCACTTTCGTTGTTGACTTGTTGCAGCAGTAGACAAAGACTCCCACTCTTGATATAGGCCTGGACTCTATGCAAGA
The DNA here is from genome assembly GCA_000404065.3 of Pinus taeda. NCBI lineage: Eukaryota > Viridiplantae > Streptophyta > Pinopsida > Pinales > Pinaceae > Pinus > Pinus taeda. The sequence continues at coordinate 44,035 of APFE030979055.1, forward strand.
CTATATCCAAAACTGACCTAAAGATATATACAATAAAAACTAATGTCAAACCCTAGACTTGTGATGGACCAAGTTCTAAGTACACCAACGAAGACCATTCTATCAACTATGACATGACAAATAACATGAACTTACAACATCATATAGATTTAGCAGACTTGGTTTAGCATCAAATGTGTAGTATCAAGAATAGGACATCCAAAATGTGGTATCAAAACTAACTGTGACATATAGAGACATAGACATATAACCGAGACCCTGTATGTGCTTACGTTGTCCTGCAAAAACATATGTCAGAGATGATACTCATTTCAAAAGTAAACACTAATCATACATACCTTGCTATAGGAGACTTACCCTTGATTGTTGATGTGTGGTCCTTACTACAGTGATCCTTGAATGCATGCCTTTTCTTGCCTTCTAGGAGCTTGATATTGAATCTATTTTATCTATGTAATTTCGAATCTCCAAGGTCTGAAATTTCGTCCTGTGGTACCACTCTGAGTCCTCTTTCCAACCCCACAGGTCTGATCAAGGTTGGATTCTTCAAGAAAGAGTTAAGCCCAATCTCCCACGATGACCTGATTATAGAATGGTTCGGTAGAGCAAGCTTGTACGAAGTGCCAGATGTCACTGTTGTGACCTTCGGCCCTGAAAACGCTACTCAACAAACTATAGTTTGTCCTCTTTCTGTGATTATTTACGAAATTTGAATCCAAGGCTCAGAGAGAAAGCTATGACGATTTTCCCAACATCGCCTGTTTGACATGGAATTCAAGAACCTGCAAAAACCCTAACTTCCTCAAATCATATCTCTGAAAATATAGCGAACCAAGATGTAAAATTCAATCATGAGGTTCATCAAGATTTCAGCTCAAATGGGTTTTAATTTCAACTTTTGAAGCTTCACAGAAAACAAAAAAAAAATTATAGCGAAAATTCCATGATGACCTGTTTGAAGCCACAAATCCCTGCTAGAGGAGGATATGAGGGTCACTCTTTATATGAATGTCTTGAGTTGAGAGGGTCCTCAACAAGTGAACTTCGGAGGGGTTTTAGGAAAAAAAACATTATTAATTATTTACTATTCAATGACCACAACCAATTATGAGTGCCACGCCACAACTCCATAGGGTTTTAGCACACTAACTGGGGTTACTAACTTCAAACACGAATATCTCTCAAACTGTGAAGAATTACATGACGTGGCATATATCGGTGGAAACATATCGACAAGTAGAATCCATCTAGAAGATCCTTGACTCAGAATAGAGTAATTTGTCAAGTCAAAATGCCCATGCAAGATGTGGGTAGCCCATGGTGCTTCTTGGGTTGACATCAATGACAACCACTGATCAACAACAATTACCTTGGATCTGATTCGGCAAATCAAGCTCGACATCCATCCTCTATATGGTTGATCTAGATCTCCCTTGTAGCTTTGTGCTCTTTCCTCAGACTCAGCGCAACTATGTATCTTACAACAAACCTACAACATTACTCATGTAGATCACTTGCTTACTTGAGAGGATATCTCTCTCAATGTCTTGTGCTCCTACAAGTCTCTATGCCCTGCTTGGTCCTACTCGGCCCTTCCACAAGCCCCCTCTGGGCTCTCAGCCCTCCACAAGCCCTCTCAGACCTCTACAAACCCTCTCGGCCAAAAGATACTCTCTTGTCGACAACAACAATGAACCACTCACCCTTGTTCTTATACTTTTCCAAAGGGTGCAATTCCAAGGGTCTATACCATGGGTCTATAACATGAGTCATTAGAATCCCATGGGCCTATGGATGTAAAGCCCCATCACTTAGCCCACTTGCCCCAAACACGAGAATGCTCCCAATGCCACACAAAACATCAATAGAGTTAGCCCTAATTGGCTAGGACATTTACAACACAAGGCCCTTGTGAACCTATGAAAAAAACATGTGAACCTGATGGAATCTACAAAATGAGGTGGTCATTTTGGATCAATAATTCATGAGACTCACAAAGATTAAAAAAGGTTCATTATTGGTTTGTAGATTTCTATGGAGTGGTTTCTGAGAGGCTGAATTCGGATATTCCACAGTGTTCATCTTTTCATTAGTCGACGTTTCGAGCCTAGACCAAGACTCATCATCAGGACTGATTTACAGAGAAGAGAAAAGTGTGTGATAAATATGGAGCAGGTGGGATGTTAAGATGTTAAGCCGACCAATTGATTATTTAGTAAATATTTTAATCTTATTTTGATTAATTCCTGTAATAATTATATTTATTGAATGTATTACTGTCTATGCTCTATTTTTATTTTAAATTTTATTATTTTTTTTTTTTCTTTTAAAGAGATACTGATTACATATAATTATTATTGTACTACATTTTATTTTATTTTATATATTTATTTTTCTTAATAATTTTTACAGGTTAATGTTTTGTTGAGTTAGAGCAATGTTAATTAGGTTATGTTTTTTTTTTAACCTAGTCTAATCTTTGTTAATTACAAAGGTAATAGGATTTTGTTTTATATGTTAATAAGGTTTAAATTATTATTAATATAATAAGTTATTAATATTGTTATTTAATTAATTAAAGTTAAAAGTGTGAGATTAGTTATATATTATTTAATTTAATTAATTTGTAAGCTCTATATTAAACTAGATTCAAAGTTATTTAAGAGTTTGAGTTAAGGGATTAGGTTTGATTTGAACTTTATAATTGTATCAATTTATTTTTATTTTTATTTTTAACCTAGTCTAATCTTAGTTAATGTACAAACATAATAGGATTTTGTTTTATATGTTAATAAGGTTTAAATTATTATTAATATAATAAGTTTTTAATATTGTTATTTAATTAATTAAAGTTAAAAGTGTGAGATTAGTTATATATTATATAATTTAATTAATTTATAAGCTCTATATTAAACTAGATTCAAAGTTATTTAAGGGTTTGAGTTAAGGGATAAGGTTTGATTTGAACTTTATAATTGTATCAATTTATTTATTTATTTATTTATTTTATTTTAATTTCTAATTCTAAATTATTTATTTATTTATTTGTTTATTTTTAATTTAATCTTAATTTTTATTAAACAAATCTTGCTCAACCTAGATTAATCTTTGTTAATGTACATAGGTTATAGGATTATGCTTTCTATGCTGATAAGATTTTCTTATTATTAATGTTAATAAGTTTTAATATAGTATATATACTATAAGATATATATATAAATATATATATATATAATTACTAATAAATTAAAATTAAAAAGTGAGATTAGTTATATTGCTTATTTAATTAATTTATAAGCTATATTTTAAACTAGATTCCAAGTTCTTAAGAGTTTGAGCTAAAGGATTAATGATTATGTATTATGAGAAGATTTATCTTTATTTAAAGATAAGCTGAGATATATTAAGACACAAAGGCCCTATCTGTAATAGTTCTAAAGGAAGTTTTAGGTTAAGCAAGGGATCAGCTATGACAGGGCAAGAAGAGGCGAGGAAGGGGTATGAGGAAGGGAGGGATGACTTATTTATGGGGGGTGAGCAGGGAGTTCCAATTTTTACTAATTTCCAAGCCTCCATCCCTATTAAGGTTTCAAGGGTGTTTTATGATTTCAATAGCCTCACGAACTTTCCACTTGAAATGGTGTTTCTCATTAGCAATGACTTTAGTGTCTTCAAGGCATATATGATGGTTTGTTTTACCAGCATGCTCAGCTAAAGCTGAAGAGCGTGTTCTTTCTTTACGGATATCTGCACTATGCTCTTTGAGCCTAATCCTCACAGACCTGCCTGTTTCCCCTATGTATTGTTCTCCATAAGAGCAGTTGATGATATAAACACCTTTCTGTTGTAGTTGTCCCTGGCTGTCCTTTACCAATTTCATTCTTTGTTTGATAGTTGACAAGTGTTTGAATGAAGTTTTGATATCTTTCTTTTTGAGAATTTTGGCTAGCTTGTCAGTGACACCTTGAATGTATGGAAGGTAGGCATTATAAGTCATGGGGTTTTTTGATTTGTTTATATTGTTATCAGATTTGGCCTTTTGAATGGCTTTGAAGATGCTTTTATTATTGTATCCTAAGTTGGAAAATGTTCTTTTTAGGTAGGTAATCTCTTCTTCAGTGTGGTTTACATCTGAAATTCTACAAGCTCTAGTGAAGAGGGTCTGCAGCACCGCCATCTTTTGAGCTGGGTGGTGATGTGAATCAACATGGAAGTAGTTATCAGTATGGGCTTTCTTTCTGAATACTTTATGACCTATGGAACCATCCTTGTTTCTTATGAGGAGTATGTCCAAGAATGGTATGCAATTATTCTCCTCCATCTCCATAGTAAACTTGATGTCCTCAGATATGCTATTGAGATGGATCCCAATGAATCATCTAAAATCATGTGAAATTCCACTAAATCAAGGTCAACCTCATGGATATAGAGCATCTTGAAAACCATCTTGAACTAGGGTCTAACAAGCTCTATTACAAGTATTGAAACCCACTGTGAGGACAATATCCCCTAATGTCCAGTATTGGGCAATACAAGCATGCAAATCCTTGTATAAATACTTATCTATATCCCTTTGTAGAATAAACCCTAAGAATATAGGCGGAAAGTAACTTATTGCAAAGTAAATGTCTTAAGGGAGAGGGGGCATGCCACAAATCAAGACCCATATGAGTCTAACAAAACTGTCTGAAGCAATCATGATGACTCTACCCTTGAGAGAGCTATAGAATAGACAAGCCACAACCCCTAAACAGCAAGCATTTCCAAAACCTTAGGTCTCCAATCTACACACTAATAAGCAAAGATATCTTGGGTAGTTCAAAAATGGCCCTAATGAAACTCACATGGTCACTATTAAAAAAGAGAATATTTGATGGTTTGAGTGCATTGTCAAGTAACCCTAGAAGACCAAAAAACTCCATTACAATAGCAACACCCAACTAAGGACCCATGAGATCTGACCAGTGTCCCAATTGGAATGCCCTTTGGCAAGCCAAGGTCAATGACCACCCAGAGGGGGTGGGGTGTGGAGGGGGAAGAGGAAATCTCTAATAACTACTTTGAGCTCTCTAATAATAGCCCATTTGCCAACCTTTCATGTTGTGGCAACCTATTTGTCAGATTGTTTGAATTCAACAATCTAGGATTGTGTGAGATTGGCATAGAAGCGAATCTAATCGTAGAGGGAGAAAAGTTTTCACTTAGCTCGAAGGGCCTATAATATATTTCTCAAGGTCCATAAATGGGGCGAATCTACTTACTCTTAGGCTCAGCTTTCCATAAAGTTTGGTGTGCTCGTCCAAGAGTTTGGCCTAAAAAACTTCTTCAATCTCCCTAAGGGAAGGTTTCTTCCCCTGAATAACCTGGACCCAAGAATTGAGGATTTCTTGTTGAGTCTTGGCCATCTACTTGAAGATGTCGATAAGTGTGAAAATTCCTAAACGGGAATGCTACTACAGTGACCAATCATATTTCTCCTATTTGTTAGATTCCTTTAAACAAATTACTTGTAGTGTCCTACGACAAATATCGAAATATATACACTGCAGCCTACACCATTTAAAATAATATGTCGAAACAAGAAACTGGACAATAGAAAGATACAACACAAATGACAATTATTTTTGGACAAATGTCCTCGGAAAAAACCCAATGTGGGAAAATCGATGCAACAGATCTAAGGGTTTTTATTATTAAGCAAAAGTTATTTTTGAATACAACCTTTGGATGCCTTGCTGGAAATCCAGTACAGAGAATATCACTCGGCGGAAGAAATTAGTGACATTACCTCACTCTACACTACAAGTCCTGGCTGATCCAGCAGTTGAACCAATGAGTCCCGGGCTACTTCTATGTTGCCCCTACGCAGACACTGTGTGGGTCTACATCGCAACCTCTAAGGAACTGTGTCACCTCTTTGCTGAATCGATTTTCTCTCAGGAGCTGACTTCAGCCCTCCTAGCTCAAACTGTCAAACACCCAGCAAATTTCGGACTTCTCTATGTGGGAGGCTTTGCGCTGCTCTATGTGTCTCTCTACCTCTCTGCTGAGTATTCTTAGCTCCGAAGAAGATACTCCAACCAAAACTCTCGCTACGCCTTGTTGAAGAAAAGGGTAACTACGTTCGGTATTTGTCAATGTAATTTTGATCTTTGTACTTGTCAAGAAAAAGAATTATTATTTTTATGAATTATATGAATGAATTTTTTGCTCATTCTATAGGTCTAGGAAAGTCAAAGAGTCAAAATTATATTGAAGAGCTCTTCTTGAGCATTTATGTAATGAACATGAGTCAACCTAGAGTCAAGCAGCCATCCAAGACAAGCACCATCCTTCAAAGAAGAACCCTGCAAACAAAGCGATGAAAAGACATCATGTCGGCCTGCAAAAATATATTAAATAACTAAAGGATGACATGTCGGTTCATCTGGATAAGTAGGCCCAAACTGGAGACAACCACTATATATACCTAGCTGGGGTATCCGCAAAAGACAGAAAATCTCAGACATCTCTGAAGTTTTCGGAGGTATAGTTCAAGTCTTCGGATGGCACAGTAAGATAGAAAATCTCAGATAGCTCAGTGAAGATAGTATCTCGAACTTGTCTAAGATATCTCAGAGGATCTCGAAAATGATGACAGAGCCTCCTCCTCGATGGCACAGTCTCGATGAAGGAGAAGATTTCTTTGAAGTAAACCACAGTGGCATAAACATGATGGGAAGATACTCTGTCTCAAGAGTGCAGTAATATGATCTCAATAAAGACACAGTCATAAGACTATAATCTTAGTTAAGAGTGCAACCATGAGACAGTCATGATCTCGGTGAAGTTAAGGATAGACATCAGTCATATATGTGGAAACCTCGTTGAAGATTTTGATAAAGGAGCAGTCTTGAAGCATCTATGATGATGACCTCAGTAGTAACAAAGGAAGAGGATTGGTGTCTTGGTCTTGGAAGTGGCATAGAGGTTCAAGTATAATGGTCTTGGTGTTCGTCAATTAGAATCTCTATAAGAAGAATTATGTGTGGGTTTTCCTCTCCAAGAGGGAGAGGTTTTGGCCCTGCCAGAATGCCAACTTCTTGTGTTCTTGTCTCTTTGTTTTGGTAGCAATTGATGAAGTAAGCACACACACTCATAATAAGAAGAAGATCAAGATAAGATAAATAGTAAAATCATTTCACAAATTGTTATCAAGTATAGAAGAATCTATCTAATGCTAACAGCCATAGATTTTTCAACACCCCTCTACGTGATCATTACGAAATCACTGTGTTGCTCTAGCTTCAGCAATTCGATCTGACTAATCAACTCTCTGTGTGTCTTCCAAATGACCCTCAAGCCTCCTTAAATAATCTTCTCATTGACATTCAACGGCCCAGATTAGAAGCTGATCAATGGCTAAGATCATTTTTGCTTGATCCTTGTCTTTTTCTAGAAGTTACACCCACAGTTAGATTAATACCCATTAATTATTTTAATTTCCCAAGTTTAGACTTAGGGTCCCATTAAAAATAATTAATTATTTTAATAAAATTGTCTCCAACTGAAATTTCCCAAAACGCTTTCTAGGTTTTTGGGAATACATGTGCCCAAGCCTCCCTGCAAAATTTACGACTTAGAGCACATTTGATGCTACCAGAAATCAACACTCCCTCTTGGCGAGGAATGTGCTCTAGCAATGCCTCCCACTAAAGCATCACCCTGACTTCATAATACCCGTGGATGAGTGTTGAGTTCAAGTAGTTGCCAGATGAAGAAGAAAAAAGATATAATGTACTTATATGATAATATAACAAATGTTAAACTATAAAATATATTAATAAAATCTTAAACTAAAGAGTGGGGAAGCCCATACTCTAGCACATTTGTGCCAAGCATTGACCCTCTCTGCACACATGGAGGCCCTCTGTAAATGCTCTCTTAGTATGCATTTTATGTACATTCATTGGCTCTTGGAGGCCTGATGGCTGTCATCCCATTAGCTCTTGGAGGCATCACGACCCTCGTACAAATAAAAATTGTAGTCAAAATTTGAATACAAATGGCCCTACTATAGATTATCCATTGGAATCACGATTGCTGTTAGACCAAAACCCGCAAGTGTTAGTCAATGATCGCATCGCCAGAGATAAGGATCCATGAGAGGCGGTTAGTCCATGTCACGAAACACACGGGGAGCGTTGGTTTATCCAATGTCCAACAATCTCCCCCCCAACGCGAGTCACATGTGTATCGAACTCATGACCTACGATCTAATACCACTTGTCGGAAATTGTTGGAGATTCTAATTCCAACCACTTGTTAGGTGTCAAAACCATCCATTCAAGTGTCCCAATTCAGTTTCAATTAAGTCTAGTTTAGTCGAGTTTCACTCCAGTCATTTATTATTGGTGTTTCCAATGTAATCTTATTTAACTAATTCATAATACTAAGAAGAGAAGTCTTCTGCTCATCATTTTGTTCTCTTCAATTTTTGTCATGGTATTGGAGCTTAGCTTGCGTGAGACTCCTTGTTAGCAGCAGAAGAGAAGATAGGCTAGTTTGCATAAGACTCCTTGAGAGAGTAGCAACATGGGTGAAGTGAGAGCAGTAGAGAGAAGAGGCGAGCCTATATAAGACTCTTTGAGAGAGCAGCGGAAGTTTGAAGAAACCTATTGCAGAAAAGGAGCAGAGAGAGCCAATTTTGAAGAAAACGACCGAGATTTTTTTTTAAATTTGAACAGTATACACAGTAACGCATCTAAGAAGTTAACCCACCTGTGCTATTAACACGGCCCAGAAATTTAGAAGAAGTGTTAAGCATTACTAACACAATAGAGAAAGTTTAAGAGTCGCATTAGTTTCAAAAACCTACACCGTTCTCACTCAAACGCGGGTTCTCCTCATCCCACAGAGTGTTACCCGTATTGTTCAAAAAAATTTAGCGTCCACGAGGCACGAGGGAACAAAGGTCAAGGCACGAAGCGAATTGGGACAGCAATTCGCTGGAAAAGCCAAGGTACATGACAAAAATCATATTCGTCATTTTTTAATCTCTTAAATGGAGTATGGTATGATGAACGATGGCATCATTTTTATAAAGGGTGATTCATTGTTTTCATGTGAAGTTTTTTTATTGGGCATGGTAAATCAAAAAAAGGCACGTATAATTTTTTTTTCAAAAAGGTTGTATTTAATGTTCATTGAAAAGAGCATTACTATGGAGCATAACATATATTTCTATATGATATCATGTGCCTTTTAAGTGCATACGAGGAAAGGGTCTATATTTTTTTTATAAAGGAGGTGCATGTAATGTTTTTAAAAGAACATCATATTGTTTAAAAAAAGTTTTTGAAAAGAGGGAATTTGAAAAAGGGGCATTGCATTCTTTTTTTGTTGAAAAAGGAGATTTCAAAAAAGGCGCATTGTTCCAATCGACTCTACGTATTGTGATTTTTTTTGCAAAAGTTTTTGTGCAAGCGTCGCCCTTTGTGAGTATTTGTAGACTCGTTTGTTTGTGGAAACTAAGAAGCAAAGGCATTTTTATTGCAGTTAGATGCAATGTCTACAATTCTTTTTGCTTGTTGAGTTGTAGTGAGCCAGCACTCAACATATGGGAAAAGCCCAGAGGCTAAGAAGGTCAAAGCGACAATGGGGGATGTTTGAGATCTTTTTAGATTTGGAAGAGAAAAGGCAAAAGGACACCTTTGTATTGAAATGCATAAAAGAATTTGTGGATGACAACATTATTCCCCTAATTTCAGATGCCAAGACAGCGAAGGAGACCTGGGATACCCTTGAGAGGTGTTTTGGTGTAAGGGGGAGCATTGAAAATTTTGTTGAATCCCACTGTGCTCAGGCACAAGTGAATGATGTCAGTCAAGAATTTGTAGAAGAAGCAGAGAAGGAGGACATAGATGCTCGTGAATCCCACTATGCACAGTTGCAAGTGGATGAAGATTTGGTAAATCCAACAACAGATCTTGCTGATCAAAATTTGGTGAATCCAGCAACAGAGCTTGCTGATGAAATTTTGGTGAATCCAGCAACAGAGCTTGCTGATGAAATTTTCGTGAATCCAGCATACTGATGACAGTGAAACTGCCATTGGAGCAATCAATCCTATGGTGAATCCAACAATTAATATTGCTAATGTAAATTTTGATGAAGAATTGTTGGCTAGTGATGAATGGTTGCAGGTGATGCAACAAAAACATCATATTGACATAATGTTATTTAGTGAGATAATCCCACTTGAATCTGAAAACCAAGTGGAAGACAACATGTTTGCAGTAGCAAAGGTTAGTACAGAAGTGGAAGAGACAAAGGCAGAGATAGAGGCAAAGGCAAAGAAGGAAGCCCACAAACAGAAAACAGAGACAAAAGCAGAGGTAGAGAAAGAAGCGCAACAGGAGAAAACTCTCATTGCAGAGGAGAAGGAACGGAACCAATGTGGTTCTACAAATATTTTTAATTCTAATGTTGATTTCCAGTGTGCAAGTACACAAAATAATTATGAAGAAGAGTTAAATTTCCTTGAAACATGGCTTGCAACACCATGTCTAGATGAGGTATGCATAGAAGTTGCAGAAATGAATGTTGAAGACAGCATCGATGATGAGCTAATCAATGAAATTTTCAAGTATTGGGGTCCTGAAAAAATGAAATTGTATTATTGTCTTATGTTGTAGCAGATTGATGATGAAAAGTGCAGTACAGAAGATAATATGTGGCAGCAACCCACATACAAGTCGTTTTTTGAAGAAGTCCAAGATATGCTTAGACAACATAGAAGAATGGCAGACTTGCACCAGCAAATGAAGAAACTAAGGTTTGAAAGATACAACAAAGAAAAAAAAACTATAACAATTTAGAGGCTATAGGATCTGGAAGAAGAGAAGAAGAAAAATAAATGTAGTTGAAGTCAATTTTTTAAATTGTAAGCTTAGCTAAGACATAGACTAGCAAGTATCATAATTAAATTTTATGTGGTTGAAATTAAGGGAGAGTGTTGGAGATTCTAATTCCAACCACCTGTTAGGTATCAAAACTGTCCATCCAAGTGTCCCAGTTCATTCGAGTTTCACTCCAGTCATTTATGATGTTTCCAATGTAATCTTATTTAACTAATTCGTAATACTGGGAAGAGTAGTCCTTTGCTCATCGTTTTGTTCTCTTCAACATTTGTCAAGAATCACGATTTTCGTTAGACCAAAACCTGCAGGTGTTAGTCAATGATCGCATCGCCACAAATAAGGATCCACGAGAGGTGGTTACTCCATGTCACGAAACACACGTGGAGCGTTAGTTAATCCAATGTCCAACATTCTCAACAGCGCTATTTCACTATGATGTAAGACTCTTCTACAAGTAAGTTAACATAGCATTTTCCCTTAAAATTACAAACAAAATTTGAAGTATGGCAAATTTAAACAAGGCATTAAAATTCAAAGAAATTTGAACTCCATAAATAAAAATGCTATTAGATTCTACTGCTTATTCTGATTCCATAGTTGTTTTAGTTGCATTAAGGAAGAGAGTGTAAATCCCGTTGTATGCACCTTTCTGTATTATTTTCTTGGTGCAGATGTAAATATTTTTCAATCTATATAAGAAGCATATTTTACAAAGAAAATAAAAATATAGTAAACCCTGTGCCTTAGCTTTTTAGTGTTCACATGGCCTATTTTGTAAACATTATCTGATAGTGTGTTGAAATTTCGAAGTATTACCAGTTAGAAATTTTTTTGTATTCTCTGGTTTATTTTGCCTACTTGTTTTAATTACTAACAAGTTATTTAATCATATAAATATTGAAATAAACACAATACAATCTCAACCATCTACAGATCAACAGCTGAAGAAATAGACAAACACACAAGGGACACAGTTATTTTTGGACAATCGTCCCCCGAAAAACCCAATGCGGGAAAACCGGTGCAACGATTCTGAGGGTTTTATTATTAAACAGCTTTTCTTGAGTACACTAGGTGCCAAAGTAGATCACCCCACAGAGAAAATAATCTGGCAATAATACCTCTCTTCAAAAGCAGATATTCTGAAAGTCTGCTCCACAAAACCCTCTCCAGCACCTCCCTGAGGCTCAGCGTCAGCCCTCCTGGCCTCTGTGTCAACCCTCTGAGGCTCTGTGTAGCATCTCTGTCCCTCTATGTCACTTCTGCAGCCTCTGCGTCAATAACGCAGGCCCTTTTAGCCTTTGCGCAGTCACTGCTAGCCTATGCGTGGCTCTACCTCTGCCTCTACCTCTGCGCTGGTCTTCCGACACTATCTTTGCATCTTTGCCTTGTACTCACTGCCCCTCGCTACAACTCTGATCACTAGTTCGATTTCTCTTAGCAAACCCCGCTCCAGAAAATCGAACTGACTAATCACTCTGGTGTATCTCAACTAACCCTCAAGCCTCCTCTTATACTTTTTCTATTGAGTCTTCAACGGTCGAGATTACATCTCTAATCAATGGCGAAGATTAGATTTGGCTTGATCCATGTCCTTTAGAACCTTCTAAACTATTTTTATATTAATACCCATTAATATTTTTATTTTCCTAAGTTTAGACTTAGGAACCCATTAAAATTATTAATTATTTTAATATCTCATTCACCGGGTAGAATTTCCTCAAACCATTTCTGGGGCTTGGAGATCTCATGTGCTTTAGCCTCTCCACCAATTTTCATGGCTAGAGCACATCCAATGCTACCCCAAATCAACAATCCCTCTTAGCGAGGAATGTGCTTTAGTAATACTCCACCATTGAGCATCACATTGATTATACGGCACCGGTTCTTGTGTTGATGCTAGGCCTTCCTGCCCAACATCATCTACACTGCTGCATCCTTTACTGTTGCCCATGGCTCTATCACTTCCACTGCTACATCTGTACGACAGCTCCCTCTACATTTGTGTTGCTGCTAGTCCTTCCTCCCAACACTACATATGCACTAAAGTTCTCTCTCACCATGTTGCATCGTGTTACCCATAGCACTACCACTGCTACTATTGCACTACAACTCAGTTACTAAGAAGTAAGTAACTGATCTACCCAACTATTGACCCAACTATTGACATCCTTGTCAGGCTAGAAACCCTCCCGATGTTGAAGCTCTCTTTGTCGCTATCCAATGCTCCCTCTGCTGCCTCTGCGCTGCTGCAACACCTATGTGCCTCTCGCGCTGCTACAAACACCTTTGTGCCTTCCTGCATTGCTGCAACCTCATTTGTGCCTCTCGCACTACTGCAACCCTCTCTATGTTGCCAGGGACTACTACACTCTAGCACTCTTTGTCGCTCCATCCCAATCTGCTTCTACCGACATCTGCCATCCTGCTACTGTCACTTCGGGGCTTCCCATAGCCAGATTTGATCCAAGAGTTTGGGTACCTCAAGGATCCTACCCCACATCTCTTGTCCTCCTGACTACAACTCGATGTCTCCCCACCTCTTCTCTAGAAGTACATGAGCACTCATGGCACAATTGTCATCATCCTCTACCTCTTTATCTACCTTCGCTGGCACTGCCTTGGAGTCAAACGCCTCTCCCTTATTCTTCTTCCTAGGACACTGGTTTGCATAATGGCCCAGATCCCCACAGTTGAAGCACTTTATCTTGGAGAGGTCCTTTTTCTTCCTCTTCCCTTGCTGCCCCACAGATGCCAAAGCTACATCCTCTTCCTCCTCTTTCTTAACTGGGCTCCTTTGCTACTACTTCCTTCCTTGGTCAGTGGTCTAATCTCTTCTTAACAAAGAGCTACCCATAGTTCTTCCCAATCTAGAAGATGCTCTCTACCCAAAATGCTTTGGCAAATGTCTCCCACTCCTCAGAGACTACATTTAGGGTGGTCCTCACCATTAACTCTTGATCCAGCGTGGCCCCTATGGAAGTCAGTTGGTCGTGAATCTCCTTCAACCTGCTGAGGAAGTGATCTACCTACTCACCTTTCTGCATCTGATACGATCGCAGTTGATTCTCCAATAGCATCTTCCTCTGCAGGGAGTGCCCTAATACAATGTCATCAAGGTGTCCCACATTTCCTTTGTCGTATTCTTCTCAGCAATATGCTGAACCACATGATCCTTGACCCCATCAAGGATTATGCATTTCACCTTGGCCATCGCATCCTCATACCCTTCATTATCAGTTGGTTCGACTGGGATAGCCATGATTCTCAAGGCGAAGGCCTTGATGTGATGTCTATCCAAAACAAACAGGATCATGGCCTTCCAGATGAAAAAGTTGGACACCCCATCAAGCCTGTCCTGATCCCTCTGTCCATTCATGGCCATCTCTGCTCTTCTTTTCGACTCCTCTAAGTCTCTACTTCCCTCCTGGAAGTTCTTTGCTAGACTCCCTCTGAGTCTTGATTTCCCACCTAGAAATCCTCCTGCCAACCGATGAATCGCACCTCTCTGATCTCCTTTGCTCCTGCAACACTGATCTGGATTTCTTGGCTAGAAATCCTCTGCCTAGGTAGCGACTCCCTACTACCTTGGTTCTGTCCCGTTAGGTATTGTTCTGCCTCAAGAGCAACAGCACCCCACCAGCGTCACTCTTCACAATCTTCCCACCGCTTCCTATGCCCCAACAACTGAAGGACTGAGCCTCTAGGCTCTATGCAATCCCGGTAGTGGCTGAATCGCTCCACTGGCCAATTGCATCACTCCTACTTGGCTGAGCAGGATGACGTGGCTCTTTGTGAGCCTTTTGTGCCTCACTGCTTCTATGCTGGCCCCTTCTCTAGCTCGAACTAATGACACAAGCCCTCTGCGTCAACCCTTCTCTGCTGCTTTCTGCTTAGGAACAACTTATGTCACTCAGGACAGTTATTTCTGCTACAAATTCTCTGATTCAGTTGGTGCCTTCAGCTCTCCTGTGATCTACAACTTGGCTCTAATAGCATGCTGAAATTTCTAAGTATTACCCATTAGAATTTTTTTTTTTATTCTCTGGTTTATTTCACCTACTTGTTTTAATTACTAACAAGTTATTTAATCATATAAATACTGAAATAAACACAATACAGTCTCAACCATCTATAGATCAATAGCTGAAAGAAATAGACAAACACACAAGGGACACCGTCATTTTTGGACAATCGTCCTCGGAAACCTAATGCGGGAAAACCGGTGTAGCAATTCTAAGGGTTTTATTATTAAGCAGCTTTTCATGAGTACACTAGGTGCCAAACTAGCTTACCCAACAAAGAAAATAATCTAGCAGTAATACCTCTCTTCGAAAGCAGATTCTCTGAAAGTCTGCTCCACGAAACCCTCTCCAACACCTCTCTGAGGCTCAACTTCAGCCATTATGGCCTCTGTGTTAGTCTGAAACCCTTTGTGTCATCCCACTGAGGCTCTGCGCAGCATCTTTGGCCCTCTGTGTCACTTCTACAGCCTCTGCATCAATCACACAGGCCCTTCTAGCCTCTACGCAATCACTGCTAACCTCTGCGTCAATCACGCAAGCCCTTCTAGCCTCTGCACCGTCACTGCTGGCCTCTACGTGGCTGCCTCTAGCTCTGCATCTGCTTCTCTGCCTCTGCACTGGTCTTCCGGCACTATCTTTGCCTCTCTACCTTGTACTCATTGCCCCTCGCTGCAACTCTGATCACTAATTCGATTTCTCTTAGCAAACCCCGCTCTAGAAAATCAAATTGACTGATCACTCTAGTGTATCTCCAACTGACCCTCAAGCCTCCTCTTATACTTTTTTTGTTGAATCTTCAACATCCAAGACTACATCTCTAATCAACGGCTAAGATTAGATTTGGCTTGATCGATGTCCTTTAGAACCTTCTAACCTAGTTTTATATTAACACCCATTAATATTTTTATTTTCCTAAGTTTAGACTTAGGAACCCATTAAAAATATTAATTATTTTAATATCTCCTTCACTGGGTAGAATTTCCCCAAACCATTTCTGGGTCTTGGAGATCTCATGTGTTTTAGCCTATCCACCAATTTACATGGCTAGAGCACATTCGATGCTATCACAAATCAACATAGTGGACTGCACACTATGACTCTTTGGAATGATAGCCTATTCCATTTCATTGTTGAGGCTATCTATTGGATGTTGACAATAGATGTTAGTAGTTGAAAACTTAATGTTATAACCCATAGATGCTATGTACTTGATGACAGATGTCCCTGTGTACTAAATGGTTGATCCACTCATGATTGATCTACTACGAATTACATTTCTATCTTCTTAAAAATGAGGTATTCCTCTACAAGTAGCACAAAGATTTAGGTTTTCATATTATGTGCCGCTATTTTCGCACTTTGCGTGATATTATTGAATTTATATCATTAAAATGTATAAAAACCATATATTGTATAAAAAACTCTCATAGGATACTTTGCTCCTAAGGTTTTTTTGAGAAAAAAATCTTCATCACTCCCTTTCCCAACATCATTGTTCTAGACATAGTAAGACCAACTAAGTGAACTACCTTTGAGGCGGACAGATTTAGCCTATGAAAAAGAGGTCATGTAAGATGCCCATGGACCCTCTCCAAACAGTTAAGTACAAGATATTAGCAGGTAAAGAAATTAAGAACACAAGATAATTGATTCCCCTATGCAACATTATTCAGTGGATTTATATTTCTATTCTGTCATGTTACTATGGTAAAGAAAAGTTCAGGTCATTTTGTTTATTCGATGACTAACTTGTTAGGCTTTAGTACCAAGGGTTAAGGATAAGGGCATAATCTTTGCTAAAAGTTTAATAAAACTAAAAAAAAAGCTCTCTAAATCCTTTTGTCTTTATTAATTGTAATGCATCATTTACTAAAGTCATATTGATGTTTGTAGCTCGGGCAGGTACTTCTGCACAGGCCTAAGTGTCTAAGTGTGTGAACGTCGCCCAGAGTCTCCTTAGAAGACTTGCTCAAGTGTGAGCAAGTTGCTATTGTAATTTAGCCTAATTTCATCTTAAGAAAAGCACAATTTTTATGTCAGTTAACTGAGCTAAAGAAACTTAGAAAAAGTAACGTAAATTATTTTAATGATTAATCTCAGTCGTTGATCTCCACTGAGGCAAAATCTAATCTCAGCTGTCAGTGACTTTGGAGATTAGGGTTAGGGATTTAGCTCAATGTAAAGTTAGGAAAGCAAGACTAAGGAGAGGAGAAGCCACACCATAAAATGGCACTAGCCTTTGAGAGAGGGATTATCTCAAGTGAGAAGTGTGATACTCTAGTGTGCCGGGTCCAAGAAGTGCAGAGATGCAACATTGGAGATCCAGATCAGCGAAGGAGATCAAGGACAGATCTAGGGCCTGATCTGCTGGAAGCCTGGATCAGATATAAAGCAATTAGTATCCGTAATTTCTCCGTTGGGCCATTATCCCAAGAAAGCCAAAGTAAGATTAGATTTAATGAAGAACTGTTGATTGGGCAGAATCTTTTTGTGTCATTGTGATTGAGATTGTTAGTATAATGTTTTGCTTCCGCTAATAAAGTTAAGAATCTAGCTGTGTATTTATTCAGTAGATCTATAATCTGCTAGTTCAATAAAATGTCCAGTGCTACGTTCAGGAAAAATTAACAAATCATTCCCATCACTTTCAATCATGTCTTGTTTGAAATTCTTCTTAATTATTAGATTGAATATGTAATAAAAAAGAAGGTGCAAATGTCACAAATTTTACACAAAGAGCAACTTGAAAGCAATGAATTAAAATATAATGGGACATATATAATTTTACCATCATACAGAAACATGATAGGGGTTGTCACTTTAAAATAAATGCATCTCACAAGAAGAAAAACATAGCAAAATACTGTAACAGAGAGAGAGAGAGAGAGTAATCTTGTACTATTTGAATAAATACCTTCTTTCTCAAATCGTTTTGCAAGTTCATTTGAGTCCAAGAGTTCTTTCCTATCGTTCAATACCTAAGAAGCAACAATTATGTTAGTCAATAATAAATAAAAACAGAGTTTCCTAGGGGAAACATGCCAAACTACAAGCCTTTGTCACAATATCCTTTCTTTCGTTACAAATGATCATAAACGTGAAGGAGCAAACTTAGCATAATTTCAAATATGCCTAAGCTTTGTTATAAAATTGATTCAAAGAAATTCTATGAATCGATGCCTCTAACATTGATTTTTCTACTGGCTTGAGAAAAAGGTGCTTCAACTTCGAAGGTTGCAAATATTTGGTGATTTTCAACTTCTGACTCAATGGATGAGGAATTAATGTGGCTTGAGGATCTATTTGTTACAGACTTGATCAATGAGGTGTTTGCATGGGCTCAGGAATTAAATTAAATCGTGTATGCTCATGCCTTCAGGGAAAGGAACCAAACAGCAGATGCCCTGTCCAATGAAGGTTTACAACTAGAGTGTGGAAAGCGGATTAGCCCGGATAGTGTCTGTGGCCATACCTCTAAAGTTCAACATTTTCCTCTTGCTTAATCTCTATGTATCAACTGGGATTTTGACCCGAAAAAGTCCTTTCGAAAACCATTTGATTTGTAATATGATGGTATTCTTTCCAGTCATTGATGGAGGGACTCTATTTTTTGTTTTAACTTTGAAGTAAATGATGTATACATCTATGCATTAGAAATTCCCGTAATTGATATTCAAGAAAAAGAAACTTTAGAAACATTGAAATTGGAAAAATGGATGACTGAAAAGTTTGTTGATAAGTCAAAATGGGTATCACGAAAAAAATCCACATAATGCTTCTGCAACACACAAGCGAAAAAATATAAAAGACCTTATTATCCTTTAACAGAGACAAAATAACAGACTTGAAGAATGAATTTACCTCATTGAAAGGGATGCATTTACTTCCAGGCACATGACCACTTCTAATACCTTTGCGAGGCTCTGGTACTGCACCATCAAACCTAAACCAAAAAATCATTTTCATTACAAACATTATAGACTGCTAGTGTGAAGGTTTAGCTTGCCAATATATATACACTTCTAAAGCCATGGTATACTTAGTGACCCACATCACTATTCTCCACACTCTGATTCCTCGTGAGATAAATAAATTTCCATGTATTTTCTAAATTGTTGTTAAAGTCCAAGAATAACTCCTATTAAGAGTCTGATCGCTATGATAATAACATTTAAAGTAGCCTTCTGATGTTAATACATCTAAAATTCAGTTCTGATATATACTATTTTGTCACAAAAATAAGAATAAAAAAGTAAAAATAATTCAGGGTGCGCTAATTCGAGAGCACTTATTATGGGTTTTTACAGATCACTTTGAAGATAAAAATATTGTAAGCACTCGTCAGTTGTACTAGTTGAAGTATTTCATACTTAACCAATTATGTCACTTTCTCCTTAATCTTATTTTTTCACATTTCAATCTTTTCCCAGATCCAGCCGTGAGATAAATTAACCAACGACAATATATACCTATGCATGACAAACAATGGAAGTCCTTATCCCATCTATGATATCTTAATGTCTATAATAAGTTATAACAAAAGGCAACCAATATTGGTTTTCAACCAATATAACTTTTTTTGTTTATTTAAATTCAAAAATAAAAAATAAAAATAAAAAACCCGGGAGGAGTGTCCACCCGAAACGTTGGACAGGATCAAAAATCCTCCACACAGTTCTATCCTGAAAAATCTCTCAATAGAAAACCTGGCATGAAGATCATGCACCATGGGTGCCCCTACCTACCCACCAATAATGTACATGATTATCATTGCACTAATTTGCCAAAGTAGTGAATGGTGTGTAATCATTCATAGTACATACAGCATAAGATTGCAAAAATAAAAAAACAAAATCAAGTGCCATAAGCATCAATCTAATCATATCAAAATAACAGTCATCTGCAAATTTTATACCAAAAAGTTTTAAAACTTCTATTCTTGTTTTCAATTTTTAAGAACTTGTTTCCATGATATACACACACACACATATGCAAAATGAACAAGTAGGATTTCATAAAGCATACATATACATACATATTCTATATTTTATGATAAAGAAACAAATATTATGCCCCTCTACCAATACACACCCTTGCATATTTGGATGCATTTTTGCATGCATCTTCCATAGCATTGCATTACAAATGCAATGAATATATGTCATTAGTGATATCGTGATACAAGATTTTGCTTTAAATTTTGTGCTAGAATGACCCAAGCTAATAGCATCTCCACATTTATTTGGTGCCCACTGCCCACATTCTAGCTAAATATGATGATCAAGGTGAAAATAAGGGATTATATCATAGCAATCATTCACCATGGATATGTACTAGTATATTCACATACATTCACCTATTATTATAGGTATGTATTAGTGTACATATAAAGTAAGTAGCATATAACAAATATAACCTGTAGAGCCTAGGGATGTATGTTTTTCTACTAGCAAGTGCCAAGCTACTGATGGCTCAACTATGAATATGCTCCCCTGCTAATGTAGCAATCAACCTACACATTCATGCATTAAACTGAAATAGACCATGTTGTGTATGGCGACACTATAAATGAGAGTTGATTATGCAAACATATATATACCATGTTGCATGAGTAATTAACATGAGTACACATTTGTCTAATGTGAGGGACACAAATATTTCTCTTCACCATTTTTCCCAATATATGCTCAAAGAAAGCTACATTTAGAATGCCCTTCTCCCCTAAACTTATTATTCCATGTATGATATATCAATTTCTCATGCTATAACTAAGATTTTCCATTTTCAATTAAATTACAAGTAATGACAAACTTATGAAGCAAGGATCCAAGCCAAGCAAATAATCCCAAAATATCCCTTTCAAAGAATGGTCCACAAATCAAACATGGAGCGAACCAAACTTAAGTTCAAATATTGGGCATGACAGAGGATATGTTCATTGTTTATTACACTAAGAATTTAGCCCTTCTAGAATTCATAAATAAAGAAAGTCTCTAAAAGATCAATCTCAAAGAGAACAAGTGCAAACCAAAGATGTGAAGAAGTAACCAAAATTTTGTATGTGAAAGCATGTGGGAGAGAAGAGAAGTGAAATGTGAATTCATCTCCAATTGCAAAGCACCCAAATGGATATGCAATGTGATCAAGAACAAGCATTCATACACAGGAAAAATCTAGGGAAGCTATGAGGAAGAAAAAATTCCAAAAATGAATTTGGGGGGATAAGATTGGAGATGGAACCCTAATTTAACTATCTAAGGAGATCCAAGAATGGAAAACATCAAAGAACACATCCAACATTCAAAAGAACAGAAGGAGACTGACCAAGAAACTAACAATTATAAACAATCCCAAACTCTAATTGATATTTTTCTAAACAAATGCACCATAAATTAGGATTTGTGTTGAGCAAACCAACATAGGATTCCATGTATGACCAAAGGTTACAAGAGGCATAAGCCCCACATCAAATTTGACCTTTTTGGTTTTGAATATGGAGTCGACTACATTGTATATCAATCTCCATTAAAATGTAAGCTATAGAAACCAAACAAAAACAAGAAAAGTCACCTCAATTCAATCCAAGTTGGGGAGCCAAACTATTGAAAAAGAAGTCATCTCAGCAAAATTTTATGTTGGGCATAGAAGGAATTCACCAAATAAGGATATTTCACCTGTTACGAATAAAATATATAAATAATATAAATGTACGTAACGAAGATAATTGCAATAATGATTAGTTAATAATAATTAGTAGTTAGGTTGAAGAAGCATGTCTAAATAGGGCATGACTCTCCATGAAGAGACACGCAAAATAAGCAAAACCTCCATTTCTTCATTGAAACATACACTTATCAATAAATATAACAATTCCTAAGGAAACTTGGCGAGTGGTGAGTGTGCCTTTTGATAATAATTAATAAGAAGGAACTTTCTCTTCGGCTTCATTTGTATCAGAGCAGTCAACCCTTTGGGCTGCTTCACTGCTTGGGCACAAAGCTCGTTTCTCCGCGGTCACTGCCCTTTGGCCATTCAATCATCAATCAACCTTTTTGTGTCATAATCAAAAGCATTTCGCAACACAATTGGGAGATTCTCCATTTTCTATTGTCTTTTGGCCATTATTTAAATAACCAAATTAAAAAAAAAAAAACAATATATTAAACAATAAATAAAAATATTATGTTAAAGTAATAGCATTGTTGCAGTCCACTCAGTCGCGAAGCCGCCGTCAAAAGCCACTGAGAGCCGTTGTCATACCAACTAAACCAGACGGATTTACTTATCGGGCACTTTATCAAACCCTCGCCATCACACTCAGTGTCGGCCATTTGCTTCCGCTGCGTGTACCACCAACAAGTTTAAAACAACAAACAAATAAAGAAAAAAAAAATTATAAAAAATTTGTATTAAAATATATATCAAAAGGGATCCACCCCGTGTACCCCCGCCAGGCTGTCGACCAATGGCCATAAACCACCACAATTCTTGCGGTTGTTCCGAACAAGCCACAACGGGCCAACATCCATGCTACAAACACACAGCTCTGCTCCATAGCATCCATTCCCCGTTTGCATCACCTCCAGAACCATATGCCTTTGTTGTGTTCTTTTTGCAATGCGGACCACGTGGGTCAACGACCATCTATCAACCGATACACTATTCCGCTGGTAGTCATTACTTGCCAGCCGAACAACATAAAAACACGACTCCACGCAGTCAGCGTTACACTTCCGACCAATGCGTAGCCGCTATCCACGCTCTAGAACCGCCTCCAGACCCATCGTTTTAGCGCAACTGCATAAAACAACCATCGACAGCGCTGTCATCCATGATTTCTAGCCATTGTCTGGGCGCCTTGTTGACAGTAGAAGTTGTTATAACACACCAATTGACACCATTTGTCGCCCTGTTCA
>APFE030979072.1:0-49889 GCA_000404065.3 Pinus taeda
AGGCCAGAGGGATGTCCTTCATAAAGCATCATTTCAATAATTCTCATCATTGTACAGTTAAATTTTCACCTTGTTTTCAAAACTTTGTTTTTGAAAAACAAAGGTCATTATCTCATTTTTTGAAAAACTTTGTCAAAATTTCAAATTCTCCAAATGTTGAAGCGCAGCCTTGGTCTCCTTTGCCAAAGCATCTCCGAAGCCATCTTTGCAAAAATTTTCAGAAGAAATCATCATTTCAACCAATTAAAAAAAAAAAAAAGGAAACCAGAAGTCAGAGCCAATTAATTCAAAAAGTGTCAACATTCAAACATTACAAAGTGGGTTTTAGGCAAATAAAAATCAAAAGGGAGCCTATAAAAGCACATCACTCTTCATTAGCAACTCATTTGCCTCTCACAAGCCAAGAAAATCCTTGCAAAGGCGATTTCAAGAGTGATTAAGCAAATTGGGCAGTTTTCAGGAGCGCGCTACGCATCAGCTGAGGCGCGCTACACACCCAGGGCGCGCTACGCATCAGCGCAACTTTTCTAGTATATTTTTACTCAGGCGCTACACACCCAGGGCGCGCTACGCATTAGCGCGACTTTTTCAGTATATTTTTACTCAGGCGCTACGCACCAGAGGGGCGCTACGCGTTGGGCAATCTGCGCTATGCGTTGGGTTTTTCGCCCAATAAACTACTAGCAAGCTACCAAATCCTCTTTTCTCTCAAGAAATCTTTAAGTAGGCCTCTCCTCCATGGCTAGTTTTGGTTTGGCAAGATGAATGAGAAATTAATATGTTAAAAATGCCATGAAAATGTGAAGTTGAAACCCTATATTGCTGTGTGAAATTTAAAGACATAGTTGTGCTAGGGTTTCAAAGTATTTTGTTGTCCAAGGTTACCCATTATTGATCCCTTTTGTTTTTTCCCCCACCTTCACCAACATTCTCCTTAAAATTTTCCCATGCAATTTTATAATCTTCCTATTAAAACCCACTAAAATCCCTAAATCCCACTAAAATCCTTAAACCTTATTAAAATTCCCAAACCCTACTTCACCTTAAAATCCCACTTATTGTCCCTAATTCCCTCATGTTCCCCTTTCCCTAACAATTCCCATGTCTTTTTGTCCCCTTGGTGACAACATTTGAAAAAGTCAAAGAGCAGTTCATTGGGTGCAAAGTCAGCATTACATTTCAGTCACTTTGCCTCCAAAACCATGTCAGAAACCGAATCAGATTATGAACAGAGTGATGATGTGATTCAACACCGGAGATAGAGGTGCCAAGAAGGCATCACAAGGGTGGTAAATGTTATATAGATACCAAGAGGACAAAATAAGATAGCATTGCAACACACATAATAGTGAAGGTTATATAAATACCAAGAGGACAAAATAAGATAGCATTGCAACACACATAATAGTGAAGGGACACTCATAAGAGGCTACATTGAATACAATGAAGGAACAAATGACATTGAGAGGCACAAATAAATAAATAAACAAATTACCACATTCATGCATCTTTCTCCAATTTGTGGAAAGAGGATCCAAAAAGGACCATCGGTTGAAATTCCTGGGATATATACAACTTTCTTTGTACCTTTGGAATTATTTGAGTGGAGGACAAGATTAGTGGGAAATTCAAATCTATTCCAATAGTAAATATTATTTTTTTGTTTTAACAATAAAATATAGCATCGATTGAAAATTCCAGAACGTTGTGCTGATTATTGTGACATATTTTTATGCATTATCCTCACTATCGAACCTTACTCCAATAAAATTTGAAGGATAATGATATGGTATTTGGCACTGTAACTCCATTCATCATGTCCACAAATAAAATATCATCAACAAAATGTAGTCATGATCAACGTGTTCCACCCCACCATAAAATATCATCAACAAAATGCAGTCATGATCAACGTGTTCCACCCCACCATAAAGCATATGAGAACCAAGTCTTCCGCTTTAGCAGAGCATGTGGAGAAAACCAATCACCATGTCTGCATCAAAGAAGCCAGTGTGATTGCTAGAGTGTCCCAATTCCATCACCGAAAATTTAGGGAAGCCCTTGAGATTGAAAAAAGGCCAAACAATCTCAATAGAAAGGATGGTTGGAAGATTAGTAGTTGTTGGGTCCCAGCGCTCTCCTCCTAATTGTTTTCTTCCTTGAATGATTTTTTTTTGTGTGAGCTTCGATCTTAAATTTAACGTTTATATATAATATAATATATTAAATATATATTTTGAAGCTCTTTGATTCTAACTTAAAATTAATATTTTTATTTAATTTATTCAATTTTTTTTTCCAACTCTCTTAATTCTTAATTAAAATTAATTATTATTATTATATCTTATTATTATTATTATTCTACTTATTTTATTTTTTCAGCTCTCTTGATTTTTAATTAACAATTAATATTTTATTCTTGTTTTATTTTTTATTTCTATTTTTTAAACTAATATACTAATTTTAACCCTTAATAAACGTACTACGTAAATATTGTTTAATCAGGATACTCATTTGACTATGAATATAATGAACCTTATTCATTTTTTATATATATTTTTAAATAGAAGAATAAACTATTTATATGAATTCTATTTTTAACTTATACCAACTAACTAAATTTATTAACATCGTTGATTTATAATTAACTTTATTTAAAGATTTAAATCTCCTTTTATCTGACATTTTATTTAAAATATAATTAACTTATATTTATTTAAAATATAGTTAATTATTATCTATTTTTAATTACTCGATTAGTTTATGATTTATGAGAGATTTTTCAGCGTAAATCACATAAAATTTTCATTTGTCAATGCGTTTCGAACCAACCAGTTTGATTCATCGTCAGGACAAGTTGAAGAGACAGATCCAGCTTTGCATGTTAAATAGACTAAGCAGGGACTCCAACTGCTAAATTTGATTAATAGTTAATTTATCGATTTTGGGACCAAGGTCAAAAAATTTAATTTATTATATAATATATTCTTATTTATTTATTATTTTTATAATGGAAAATTAGTTAAACAGGTGAAAAATATAATAAAAATAAAACTAATTTTAGTGGGTTAGTTTAATAAAGGTAATAAAAATAATTAGTCTTATTAGTTATTGTTAATATCATAAATTATATATGTTATAATATTAGGCTGGGCAGGACCAAAAAAATAAAATACATAATCAAAATTATATAATATATAATACCTTGGACTGACCTAACCAAACAAAAATAAAATATGAATAAAAATAAATAATAAATCATATAACATATAAAATAATAATATAATAATAATAATAATAATAATTAATAATAATAATAAATAGATAAATAAATATATCAAAAATTAAAATCATATATAATAAATATATATATAAATAAAAAACATATAAAAAACAAATAAAAATAAATCATTCATAACAAATAAATAATAATATAAAACTTTAACAAATAATAAATATAAAAATACATATACTCAATAAAATTAAATAAATAAACGATATAATAGAGACAAATCAATAATCAATCATCTAAATAAATATATAATATTAAATAGTAAAAAAGAAAAAAAAAATTTCTTCCCTTTAACAGAAAGAGATGGCAGGGATCCAGCAACTGCTGATCTTCCATCCATCTTCTCTATTGAGATTGATTGGTCTCTTCTCAATCTCAAGGGCTTCCCTAAATTTTCGATGATGGAACTGAGAAACCCTAGCGATAACACTTGCTTCCTCTATGCAAACATGATGCCTGGTACTCTCCGCATGCTCAGCTAAAGCGGAAGAGTTGGTTCTCCTATGCTTAAGGTCAGTTGCATGCTCACTAATCCTCTGATTAATGGAGCGACCAGTCTCTCCAATATAGGGGGTCCCACAGGAACAAGGAATAATATAAACCCCTTTCATGTCCTTAGGGTCGATGGGATCCTTTACCGACCTAAGGGATTTACGAATGGTGTTAAGGGGTCTAAAGGTCGAGGGGACATTATGCCTCTTAAGAATCCTGGCAATCTTATTAGTGGTCCCCTGAACATACGAAAGATGGACACCTAGGATCCGCTCCTTCGATTCTCTTTTAGCTGATGCATTTTTGGCAGCTTTGAGGAAGGCTTTCTGTCCCAGGAACTTGCTATAACCATTCTCAACGAAAACATTAAGGAGGTGGGATTTTTCCTTCTCAAAGATTTTTTCATCAGAGACCCTAAGGGCCCGAGTAGCTAGGGTGTTGAGAACACCCAACTTCTGAGCCGGGAAATGGTGAGAACTGGCATGAAGATACTGCTCCGTATGAATTTCCTTTCGAAACACTTGGTGGGAGAAGGAGCCATCACTATTCTTAGAAATAAGAATATCAAGGAACGGGAGGCACCCATTGATTTCTTGCTCTTTGGTGAACTTAATGGCAGAGGATTGACAGTTGAGATGATCAAAGAAGAGATTCAATTCCTCTTGGCCATGAGACCAGATGACACTAGTGTCATCTACGAATCTCTTCCAAAGCTTTGGTAGGAGGCGCACCGAGCTTAGAGCCTTGGATTCAAAATCCTCCATAAAAAGATTGGCGCCTCCAACCGAGACACACCTCCATTCACAAACCAACACTCCAACAAGTCTTCGTGCACACTTGCACGATGGGTGGGCGCTCACCCGAGTCACTAAGATGCCCACGCCAAGTCGTCGCAGAATTCGGCACTTGCACATTCGTCGTGCGCACCACAACCGACCCACGAGCACACCTTGCCCAACACCTTTGCCCAACACGAAGTGCAAACTACCTTCGTGCACAAAACAACCTTGAGCGCATGAGCTATGCGCTCTTTTCCTTGTCCTTACTGCGCACTTATACTTGTGCACTTCTTGTGTGAAGTTGTTGTGATTAGTTCGTTGTTGAAATGCCTCCCAACTGCATTATACTAATAGTCTTCATAAGATGTGGGTGGGGTGGCCCAGACAACCACCCAACCCATGGTTACACACCCCTTGGTCATCCTTTAATGCTCAATATACGAGTCGGCTCACCCTCCATGTGATTCGGCCCCCATGCTCATCACCAAATGCTCCAACCGGGTATAAACACATCACTCTTCATTTGTTTCGTCGCAAGTTATCGTCGCACACCTGTCGCAGCTCCATCACACAACCTTCGTGTGGCCTAACTCTCCTCTCGCCCACGCGCGTGCCCAGCTCGCCCGGTGCCCGAACGCGTCGCACATCCGAGGACCTTACATCAGAGCTGGTGTAGCTTGCGGATGAAAGCTGATACACAACTTGACAGTTGGTATCAGAGCTATTGAAAAGGTTCGGGTGTTGAAGCATTGAAGCTGATACATAACTTGACAGTTGGTATCAGAGTAGGCTGATGACCGGGTTGCTCGTGACGAAGTGACAGTGGAAGCAAGTACTTGCAGGTGAAGGAAGCTAGTTTCACATACAAGTGGAATAAGGGCCAATTCATGATTGCAGGGAACTTGGTGAAGCTGGTGAATGGTAAAGGTTGGAACCGGTTTTCGTAGAGTTGGGCAGGTGGTACTACGTGCTGTTCATACGATTTGGGCACTTGTCAGGTGGGAAAGTGGGACTGCGTGTGGGTAGGCATACACGATTTGGGCGTCTCTGGACCAAATGAAGTACGAACTGGGGAAGACGTGCGACAAGACATGGCAGGTTTGGAAGAATGTGAAGCGACGCTCTTGCTTACCTTATACAGGTTGAAGTGGATGAAAGAGGAGAATTCCGGGATTCGAGAGAAGCTTGCAGTCTTGGAAAAGAATGTTGAAGATGAGCTTCTTCAACTTGGATGGACAATGGAGAAAGATGAAGTTACAGATTGTACAAACAAGGAAGAGGAAGCCGTGATAGTTGAAGATGTTGCAAACATGATCATGATGGAGGATGAACTTGAGATTGATCAAGTTGGACCAGGATCGTGCAGTTTGCAGACATGTATGGATGAGGGTACTCTCATGGAGGAACCTCATGATGATGATGATGTAAGTACATTTGAAACTTGTGTTTCATTTGAGCATTTGGTAGATGGACCGTATGCAGGGAAGGGCAAAGCCAGTTTGCCAATGCTAGGGGGCATCTTACCATGGATGACTATGATGAGACCTTGTATGGAGAAGCAAGGATTGTTGATTGTTGCAGGACTTGTTGGGGTTTTTTGTGACCTTATGGTAGAAGGTACAAAGGCCCATGACAAGGGTGGAACTTGATGATCGTTGTGGGGGAATGGGTCGTGCTTTAGCCACATGGCTAAGTGCCTGGCATGACTCATGGACAGTTTGGATGGCACACACACTTGAGTTGCTTGGGTGGACTTCTCATGGCCGAGACCAAGAGAATGTCTTGGCGGGACACTTTGGTGGAGGAGCTATGATGGAGAGACTCATATGATGATGATATGGTTGGGTGACTGAGTTCACTAGACCAAAGATTGATGACTTGAATGGGGATGATCGATTGTTGTGATGGGTCTTCTTGGTTGGACTACGTGGGAAGCTTAGTCATGGACATCAGGTTGGAGACATGGAGCATGGAAGTCTTATGTAGGGACATTATGTGGGAGCACTCGTAGAGGTGTCACTTATGGGCATCCAATAAGGAGTGCCAAGGTAGGGATGTTGTGCAAGTGGATTTGCTAGTATGACATGGAGACTTATTACTTATGAGCCGATGGAGAGGTTGTGCACTTATGTACAAAAAGGCCATGGACTTGGATGTAGTTGTGAGCAGACTATGGGGCATTCTTACTACATGGAGAGCTGAGGCATCTTGCAGAGACCTTTGGGCCGAGACTCGTATGCTTGCTAGGGTGTTGGTTGGAGGTTACTCATGGAGCTCATGATGACATGAGATTGTTATGACTTTTGGGGACTTCATATATGGTGGAGTTACGATGATGATGATGCCTTGGTGGCAACACTTGGGCATGGGTTGAGTCGAGACTCAACTACTTTTGACACATGGGAGCTGATTGATCTATGATCATGGGCAGCACATGGATAGATGAGACAGGTGTATACTTGTTTCTATGGCAGAATTGAGGGATGACACATTGCAGATATGATGGAGGTTGCTTCATGGAGTTGGATGTGGCATGCCGAGAGTTGGAGTTTGATGATATGGTCTCTTCATATGGAGGAGGCACACATATGGATGATGTTGGGATAGATGTGGTTGGTTTCATGTAGCACATTGACACCAAACATCATGAATGACATTTTGCAGATGAGATGAGGGCTACTTCATGGACCTGAGCATGGATTATACTTATATGGATGGATTCTTGATCGAGTTGATGATGTGACAGGATGTTTTGAGAGACGACTGGTGGTGGCATGAGGATGTGCATTCTCATGGTTTGAGCATGACAGTTGGACTGATCACCCAACTAGTTCAGACATGGGGGTTAACAATGTACAGGGATGTGTTAGCATTATGTTAGAGTATCATGGCAGCAGTTCACATGAGGACGACACATGATGAGGTCAACACGATATGTTGCAGTGGGCATGTAGCTTGAGATGGAGGGGCCAGCCTTCCACGATGGAGCAGCATGTGGAGATTGCGAAATGGTGATTGATGGTCACAGATTGAGATGACTTCCGATGTATGACATACCGGTGGGTACATACCTTGGTATGGTTATCTTGGTGATGGATGGTTGCCAAGGTGAGACATGATGGAGATGGTGGTTCTACATATGTTGCAGTGATGGTTGCAGTATGTGGAGGAGTTGACATCATGGATGATCTTGGTGGATGGTTACCAGGATGGTATGTTGTTGAGGACGACAATGATTTCAGGTGGAGGAGGATGTAAGGTCCTCGGATGTGTGACGCGTTCGAGCGCCGGGCGAGCCGGGTGCGCGCACGGGCAAGAGGCGAGTTAGGCCGCACGAAGGTTGTGCGATGGAGCTGTGACATGTGTGCAATGATAACTTGCGATGAAACAAATGAAGAGCGATGTGTTTATACCCAGTTGGAGTGTTTGGTGATGAGCGTGGGGGCCGACTCACATGGAGGGCGAGCCGACTCGTATATTGAGCATTAAACGATGACCAAGGGGTGTGCAACCGTGGGTTGGGTGGTCGTCTGGGTAGTCCCACCCACATGTTATGAAGACTATAAGTATAATGCAGTTGGGAGGCATTTCAACAACGAACTCATCACAACAACTTCACACAAGAAGTGCCCAAGTCTACGTGTGCAGTAAGGACAAGGGAAAGAGCACATAGCTCATGCGCTCAAGGTTCTTTTGTGCACGGAGGTAGTTCACACTTGGTGTTGGGTGAAGGTGTTGGGCAAGGTGTGCCCATGGGTCGGTTGTGGTGTGCACGACGAACGTGCAAGTGCCAAATTGTGCGACGACTTGGCGTGGGCGTCTTGGTGACTCGGGTGAGCACCCGCCCATCATGCAAGTGTGCACGGAGACTTGTTGGAGTGTTGGTTTGTGAACGAAGGTGTGTCTCGGTTGGAGGCGCCCGTGTGTGGCAACTCGGAGGTGTGCCCGAGTTGGGAAAACGATACAACGGTGCGACGAGGTGAACAAAGGTTTGGTTAGTTGTGTGGCGACCGTGCGGAGGTGCCAAGAAGCTGGGCAATCGAGGTTGCCGAAGTTGGAAATTTGGCTGTGTAAATTTGGGGTTTCCCAAGATTTAACTTGTGCATTGTAAAAGTGAAGATTGTATAATATATTGATATCAGGCAGACTCATATTGCAGGGAGTTGCCCCTCCCTTTATACTGTTGTGCATTGATCTTGTATAATGTTGTTGATAATGAATGTGTATGGGTGTTCATTGGTGTAAAGGTACATTAATAATACTTGGTAATGAAATTAAAACTAAGTATGGATTGTTAAGGCGTAGTCTACAATTGTAAGTATTGGTGAAAAGAAAACGGTTGGTAGTGTCGCACCTCGCCGGCACAGTTGAAAGACCACCATAGGCTTGGGGGCGTGACAGTTGTCTTCTTCAACCTCCTTGACCCGTATCACACCCCCAAGCCTACGGTGGTCTTTCAACCATGCCGGCAAGGTGCGGCACCACCGAGCACTTTCTTTTTAACAATACTCATGCACATGGACTACACCTAAATTCACTTTCTCCTACTTAGTTTGTGATTCTCAACCAAGTATAATTAAGTTATCCTTTATATCAATGAACACCCATACTCATTCATTATCCACAACAATTATAAAGGAGAACAAAAATTGCACGATATAAAGGGGAGGGGCAACTCCCGAACAAGTATGCCCGACAATATATTATATCAGTATTTCAATAATACAACCATCAAAAGTAATGCTTGGCAAACTCCAAGCCAATACTTAGTTTCTTTTACAACATAGGCACATCAGCCTTTTACAATAACCTTGTGCACGCCTTTGCATAATGGGTGGGTGCTCACCTGAGCCGCCAAGACACCCTTGTCAAGTCCCGGCACAAAACTGCGTGTAAGGCAACCTTGGGCACACCTTGCCCAACCCTCGACCGGCTCTAAGTATCACCAAGACTGTGCCCTTGAACAATGTGCATGAGTTATGCGCACTCCCTTCAAATCTGCACACTTCTTCTTTACCCCTGAGCGCTATGCGAAGTTGTCTTCCACTTCTGTTCATTGCAAATGAGGTTTCAACGCACATAATATATATGCGTTCCATTGTGGTTCCATCGTGGGTGGTGGCACTCCAGCCGACCCCCAAAATAATGTTAACGCACCCCTTGCAAGTGTCCAAGTATGTGTCGGCCTCGCCCATACTCTTCTCCAAGCTTGTTGGGTATAAGTTCACCGTCGCATGTTTTGCCTTAGTCATTTTTCCATCGTCGCATTTCTTCTGCACTCCTGTCGCACTTCAGTTGGTCGCACCCGCTCGTCGCACCGTCGCATGCCCATCGTGCGTGCGTGCCCAGTCGCCCGGCGCCTGCCCATCGTACAAACTAGAAGGCGTTACATCCTCCTCCACCTAAAGTCATTGTCGTCCTCGACAACATCCTCCAAACATCAATATCCATGATGTCAACTCCTCCACATATGGAAAAAATCCCTGCAACATATGTAGGACTCCATCTCCACCATGTCGCATCTCAGCAACCAACTGCCACCAAGATAGTCCATACCAAAGTATGTCATGGTCATCGACCATCTGCCACAATCTCTCCATACTACTCTCCCCCATGGAACGTTGATCCCTCCAACTCAGGCTACATGTCCACTGCAACAATGTGTCAACTCCATCATGTCACCAACTCCATCATGTGCAAAACTGCCCATGATACATCAACAAGTGCTAACACACCTCAATCATGTGCCAACATCTCATCTCAACAATATGTCATATATCAGAGGTCATCTCAATCCATGACCATCAACCAGCATGTCACAATCTCCACATGCTGCTCCATTGTGGGAGGCTGGCCCCTCCATCTCAAGCTACATGCCCACTGCAACATATCGTGTTGACCTCATCATGTGTCGTCCCCATGTGAACTGCTGCCATGATACTCCAACATAATGCTAACACATCTCTGTACACTACATGTCCCCATGTATGGACTAGTTGGGTAGCTAATCTAACCGTCATGCCCAAACCATGAGAATGCACACCCTCATGCCACCATCAGTTGTTTCCCAAAGCATCCTGTCACATCCTGAACTCAATCAAGAATCCATCCATATAAGTAAACCATGCTCAGGTCCATGAAGTAGTCCTCATCTCATCTGCAACATGTCCATGATGTTTGGTGTCAATGTGCTACATGAAATCAGCCACATCAATCCCAACATCATCCATATGTGTGCCTCCTCAATATGAAGAGACCATCTTATCAAACTCCAACTCTTGGTATGCCACATCTAAGTCCATGAAGCTACCTCCATCACATCTGCAATGTGTCATCCCTCAAGTCTGCCATAGAAACAAGTATACACTTGCCTCATCTATCCATGTGCTACCCATGATCAAGGATCAATCAACTCCCATGTGTAAAAAGTAGTTGAGCCTCGGCTCAACCCATACCCAAGTGTAGCCACCAAGGCATCATCACCATCATAACTCCATCACCTCAAAGTTTCTCATATTGATCCTCCACATCAAGTCACTCTTTCAAGTCACACCCATGTATGTACTTGAAAGTATGGACCTGCATCAAAGTCTCTGACCTCAGCTCCTCAATGCATCAGATCCTCTAAGCCCACCATATATGAAGTCCCCAAAGTCACAACAATCTCATGTCATCATGAGCTCCATGAGTCACCTCCAACCAACACTCAGCAAGCATACAAGCTTCGGCCCAAAGGTATCTGCAAGTTGCCTCAGCTCTCCATGTAGTAAGAATGCCCCATTTTCTGCTCACAACTCCATCCAATTCCATGGCCTTGTTGTACATGAGTGCACAACCTCTCCATCGGCTCATAAGTAAAACATCTCCATGTCACACTAGCAAATCCATCTGCACAACATAACTGCTGTGGCACTCCTCATTGGATGCCCATAAGTGACACCTCTACAAGTGCTCCTGCACAATGTCCCTGCATAAGACTGCCATGCTCCATGTCTCCAACCTGATGTCCATGTAGTCCAACCAAGTAGACCCATCACAACAATCGGTCATCCTCATCCAAGTCTACAATCTTCGGTCTAGTGAACTCGGTCACCCAACCATATCATCATCATATGAGTCTCTCCAACATAGCTCCTCCACCAAAGTGTTCACCAAGACTTGCTCTTGGTCTCGGCCATTAGAAGTCCACCCATGAAACTCAAATATGTGCCCTCCAATCTGTCCATGAGTCATGCCAGGCACTTAGCCATGTGGCTAAAGCATGACCCATTCCTCCACAACGATCATCAAGTTCCACCCTTGTCATGGGCCATTGTACCTTCCACCACAAGGTCACAAACAACCCCAACAAGTCCTGCAACAATCAACAATCCTTGCTTCTCCATACGAGGTCTCATCATAGTCATCCATGGTAAGATGCTCCCTAGCATCAGCAAACTGGCTTTGCCCTTCCCTGCACACGGTCCATCTACCAAATGCTCAAATGAGACACAAGTATCAAATGTACTTACATCATCAACATGATCATCATCATCATCATGAGGTTTCTCCATGAGAGTACCCCCATCCATACATGTCTGCAAACTGCACGATCCTGGTCCAAATTGATCAATCTCAAGTTCATCCTCCATCACGGTCATGTCTACAACATCTTCAACTATCATCACGGCTTCCGCTTTCTTATCACCACATTCTGCAACTTTCTCCTTATGAGTCAAAGCTATGGAATGCTTCTCCTCAAGAGTTAGCCATTCTCTCTTCTTTCGAATCAATTCCTACCTTATCTCCAATTCCTTGAGATCTGCCTCAAACAAGTCGACTTCCTTCGCAAGTTGATAGGCTTCATCCCTATCCCCATCAGAAATCCCTTTCTTGATCAAGGCACGAAGAGCATCCTTTGCTTTGAACAAGTTCTTGCCCCATTCTACAAACCTTTGTTCAACCTCCCTTGATTCTTCAAGTAGACTCCCTTCAAATTCCTTGAAGGTTGCAAAACCCATTTCCTGCAAGATAGACATCCTTCTTGACTCTTCACCATTACGAGCAACCTGCTCAACCGAGTCTTGCAAGACTCCTCCAAGTCTTTAGACTAGCTCTGATACCAACTGTCAAGTTGTGTATCAGCTTTCATCTGCAAGCTACATTAGGACATGCGGTTCGTGTGACGGTTGGTCTATGGGTACATCTTCCCTTCCATCATAAATGTACAACTTCTTCAAATGTGGAACAATCATGGCATCATATTGTTTCATAAATTCCATCCCCAGCACAGCCTCATAGTCATCAATCCGCACTATAGCGAAGTCCACCTTCCCGGTCCATTCAACAAGTGTTGTGTCCACCTGTTCAGCTACACCAAGAACTTCATCCGGAGGAGAATTCACTGTCTTCATATATGCCTTGATAGGTACATATTTCAGCCCAATCCTTCTCGCAGTATCTTCACCCATGAAGTTGTGAGAAGCCCCAGTATCTACCATAGTGTGTATATCAGCATCTCCAACCTTCATCCGAACATACTCCAACTTATTCCTCTCAGGATCCTTTTGAGAGATCACCTCTGTAGCAGAAGCAGCTCCAAGTATCTACATCACCCCCACAGAAGCACCTTCCTCTTTCACATTAAATTGTGCTATGGCAGCCACTTTCGGTCTAGAAGGAAAATTCTTCACCGTATGTGGACCAGCACATATCCAACACTTCAAGACCTTCTTCGTCTTCGAACTATCATCCGATTTCGAAGCATCATCTTTCTTCTTATCTTTCGGCTTATCGGACTTCTTCTTTGTATCATCAGAAGTCTCATCATAATGCTCCACCAACCTGTCAACAGCAGCAAAAGCTTCTTCAAGTTTTCTAATCCTTTGTCTCTTCACCTCATTGCATGCCCAAGGCTTCAACCCAATAATGAAGTTGAACACCTTGTCTCTCTCCGCCATGTCAAGTAGTTCAAGGACCACACTTGCAAACTCCCGCTGATATGTCTGAAGGTTCCCTGTTTGCTTTATGAATTTAATCTTCATCCTTGCTTCCCATGTTTCATCATGAGGACTAAAATGGGCATGCAAAGCTCCTTTCATTTCATCCCACGAAGTGATGTCACTAGCACTGCCACTGGAAATCTGGTCCATCCTCCTTCGCCACCACATCTTAGCATCCTTTGTTAGAATCTGAGCAACTGCCTTGAACTTAGCCTCATCATCAGATAGACCCAACCGTTCCGATTATTGCTCCATGTCCCACAAAAAGTTGCCAAGAGTCTTTGAACTCCTTGTACCATCGAATGATTCCAGTTCCTTGACCTTCACATGAGGCACTCCTCCACCTGTGCCATGCCTCACGGCCTTCTTCAACACCACTATCTCATCCTTGGCTTCGTCAAGAGATTTCTTCAAGTCAATGATCTCTATAAGGTCGTGGTCCCTTGTTGCTTCAACCTCCTTGACCCTTATTTCAAATTGTGTACACATAAGATCAGTGTACTCATGTTGAGTTTGGAGTTCATCAAGTTCATCTTTCATCCTCAAATGTCACGCCCCCAAGCCTACGATGGTCTTTCAACCGTGCCAACACGAACCTTGGTCCCTTGTGCTAAGTTCCTTGCCCTTAGTTGGTCGTACAGAGTCCTTCATAAAAGACTCTACGTCTTTTATTAATGAGCTCAAGGGCATTAAGCTTGACCCCAAGGACATCGTTGTTAGTTTTGATGTTGTTTCCCTATACACTTGCATCCCTATTAATGAGGCCATTGAAGTGATTAATCGCCTCACTGATCCTTTGACGGCTCAATTAGTGGAGCTCTGTCTCACCTCCACCTTCTTTAGTTTTGAAGGAGAGTTCTTTGAGCAAACCTGTGGTGTGGCCATGGGCTCCCCCCTTTCCCCTATCATAGCCAATCTTTTTATGGAGGATTTTGAATCCAAGGCCCTTAGCTCGGCGCGCCTCCTACCAAAGCTTTGGAAGAGATTCGTAGATGACACTAATGTCATCTGGTCTCATGGCCAAGAGGAATTAGATCTCTTCTTTGATCATCTCAACTGTCAATCGTATGCCATTAAGTTCACCAAAGAGCAAGAAATCAATGGGTGCCTCCTGTTCCTTGATATTCTTATTTCTAAGAATAGTGATGGCTCCCTCTACCACCAAGTGTTTCAAAAGCAAATTCATACGGAGCAGTATCTTCATGCCAGTGTTCACCATTTCCCGGCTCAGAAGTTGGGTGTTCTCAACACCCTAGCTACTCGGGCCCTTAGGATCTCTGATGAAAAAATCTTTGAGAAGGAGAAATCCCACCTCCTTAATGTTTTCGTTGAGAATGGTTATAGCAAGTTCCTAGCACAGAAAGCCTTCCTCAAAGCTACCAAAAATGCATCAGCTAAAAGAGAACTGAAGGAGCGGGTCCCAGGTGTCCATCTTCTGTATGTTCAGGGGACCACTGATAGGATTGCCAGGATTCTTAAGAGGCATAATGTCCCCTCGACCTTTAGACCCCTCAACACCATTCGTAAATCCCTTAGGTTGGTAAAGGATCCCATCGACCCTAAGGACATGAAAGGGGTTTATATTATTCCTTGTTCTTGTGGGACCCCCTATATTGGAGAGACTGGTCGCTCCATTAATAAGAGGATTAGTGAGCATGCAGCTAAGCTTAAGCATAGGAGAACCAAGTCTTCCACTTTAGTTAAGCATGTTGAGAGTACCAAACATCATGTTTGCATAGAGGAAGCAAGTGTTATCGCTAGGGTTTCTCAGTTCCATCACCGAAAATTTAGGGAAGCCCTTGAGATTAAGAAGAGATCGATCAATCTCAATAGAGAAGATGGATGGAAGATCAGCAGTTGCTGCATGCCTGCCATCTCTTCCTGTTTTTTTTCCTGAGTAAAGACTGATCTATTAATATTAAAAAATGAAAAAATATGTACAAAGAGGATTAAACCTGTGAGAGTGCGGTAGCCATCTCTCTTTGTCAAAAAATCTTTACAAAACTGGCTATTCCTTCTACTTTGAAGAACGTTGAACATTGCCTAAAGAACTAGAACAGACCTATATGAAACCAGAAATAAACCTTACATGACTGAAAATTGGGCTAATAGCCAGATTACAAAGAGGAGAACATGACTGATAACTGGGCTTTAGCCAAATTGGCAAAATATTTACATCTGGTCAGCCGCAAGCTGGTGAGATTCATTGCCAAACATCCAGAAACTAAACCAAGAAAATTGGAAAACCAAAACAAAGCATATACCCTGACGCTGCAAGTGCTGAACTGACACTTACTTGGGTTCACCCGACCCCTGCTCATTGTCCTTGTCCGGGGTGC
The DNA here is from genome assembly GCA_000404065.3 of Pinus taeda. Classification (NCBI taxonomy): domain Eukaryota; kingdom Viridiplantae; phylum Streptophyta; class Pinopsida; order Pinales; family Pinaceae; genus Pinus; species Pinus taeda. The sequence goes on from APFE030979072.1 coordinate 15,884, forward strand.
GCTCCCAGGTAACCTCCACTCCCTCCTCAACCTCCATTGAATTTCCTTCCGGAGGAAGCTTGAGATACAATATATTTGCATAAGTGTTAGCTGGCTCGCCTTCCATGGTATTCTCCTGAGAAGAGGCCCACATAGTTCTTTCCATGTCCTGAGAATCCCCTTCCCTCCCCTCTGAAGGAGCATTTGGGATATCTTCCTCCAGCCTGCTCTGCGACGAATTGACCGTTGGAGAAGGCGATTGTTCCTTAGAAGCGACCTCCGGGTTGACGATCTCCTCATCTTCCTCCGAGAAGATGACAGTGACCAAAGCTGAGATTAGCGGTTTGTTTAACCTGCTTTTAAATTTGAATCTGGCTGATTGCACCGAGTTATTAATTGAAGGACCAGACTCTTCAGAGGTTGGCGAAGGAGGTGAGGCTATGGCTAGCGGTGATATGCGACGAGGAGCAGGGCTGCCTCATCCTCCTGACCCTCCCCGAAGACCCGAGTTGCACCCTCGTATGGGAATTCCCCTTTGACGAGGAGCCATATGCCTATACTGATGCGTGACAAACAAGCCTGAAGATAGGGGGTGATATGACAAAGACTGAAAGCTGTTGGGAGCCCAGAATGAAAACCAAACAGAAAAGGGCAAGATACAGACTCTGAACCCACCAGCGAAGGACTCGACAACACGACAATGCTTATCCGCAGTTGTGCGAGTCCAGCTCTCAATCCAGGCGACTACATCAGGTATGGGAACTAAATATGAAACATAGATAGGTCTGAGAAGCCAGACACAAAAGGAGAAGTCAGAATTGGATTCCTTACCAACTGCTTCAAGCCGCCTCAGGGAATTCCAGGGCAGCTTCGCCTGAGGACAAGGTAGCTTCTCCCGAGATCCAGACGACCAGAGACTGCCCCTGCAACATACCTCGAGTGCATACGAGCAAGAAACAACAACTTCCCCTGAGAGCGGGCTCTCATTCTGCGACCATAAAAGGACCGGGGTGAATTCCCACTGAACCTGACTCGCCATCTGAATATCTCCCGTTTGCGTACCTTGGGACTGCATTTGTAATAAATGGCATTGAACGCCTTTCACTTCGCACTGATAAATAACCTTAGGATCACTCTTGTCCACCTGCCAGGTGCCGGCTATGCGTGGCTGCCTCATAAATTCCATTAAACACTAATAAGATCACTCGCATCCGGGTTGCCATCTCTTCCTATTAAAGGGAAGAAAAATTTTAATTTTTAATTTTTTTTTACTATTCATTATATAAAAATAATATATTTAGATGATGATTTATTGATTTGATCTCTATTTATATCTCTTTATTTTATTGTTTATTATTCATTTATTATTTATGTATTTTAATATTGTTTATTTATTTTAAGTTTTAAATATTTATTCATGATTTATTTTGTTATTTAAATTATTTATTTATATTTATAAATGATATATATATATTAAATATTTATTTTTTATTTATATTTATTTTTTTATTTTTTTTTCTAATTTATTATTTTTTTTATATGATTTATTTATTTATTTATTTATATTATTATTAATTATTATTTTTATTTATTTGTAGGGTTAATTTATTTATTTATTTATCATATTTTTATTTATATTGGTTAGGTTAGTCCAATATATATTATAATATTTTGATGTTATGTTCATTTTTTATTTTTTGGTCCTAGCAGCCTAATATTATAATATATATATATTTATGATATTATAGAGCTTGAGTGGGCCTAATGGTTAAGAGCATGTGTTTCCTCGTAAGAAGTCATAGGTTCAAAACCAGAGGGTGGTAGACTATGTATGCCTTCGTAGACTTAGCAGTCAAACCGGTGCGCGGAGGTGGGTCCTTGTCCCACAAACAAGGGGGTCTCATACACCAATTTGGTGGCGGGCTTGGCTGTGACCTTCAAAATGGATATTATTATTAATAACTAATAACTAATTTGATTTTATTTACCTTTTTAAGCTAACCACTAAAATTATTTTATTTTTATATATTTTTCACCTAGTTTAACTAATTTCCATAATAAATAAATAAGAATAATATTATATTAATAAATAAATTTTTGACCTTGGTCCCTAAATTGATAAAATTAGTTGTTAATCAAATTTAGCCGTTGGAGTCCCTGCTCAATCTATTTAACATGCCAAGCTGGATCTGTCTCTTCAACTTGTCCTGACGATGAACCACACTGGTTGGTTCGAAACGCGTTGACAAATGAAAATTTTATGTGATTTACGCTGAAGAATCTCTCATAAAAAAAGATGTCATTCAATTGATCTCTGCTACAATACTCTTAAGCCTTCATTTCATGTATGCCTTTCCTAATCCAGTTCCATGTCAGCATCATTCTCATCATTCTGTCTCAATCAACATACCTGTTTCGTGTCGTCGATGGGGGATACATCAAGGCCCTCCTGCAGCGGGTCACTTCTTGTTGACATCAGCACATCATCCAAGTTGACCTAGAAACACACCTTTGGTACCTTGGTGCTTACATACATCAATGACAAGTTTCCTTGTCTCGATGGCAGGTTTACATCAATGGCCTTCGACTAAAAGAGTATGTGTGGTGTTTGACATCAAATCCTTCATTCACACCATAAAGATTGTACCATCATACCTTGAGGGCCATTAACACCATAGGTGGTTTCTTTCGCGTCTATTAATGACTTACATCATTAACTGGTAATCAGATGGTGTCTACCATGTTCGAATCCAACTCATTGATTCACATGGTTAGACTCGTACATTGGTTGGTTGTGTGAACGGGATAGGAAAACCTGGATCTAGTTTTCGTCATCCGGGATGTGATTTAGGGTTTATACAAAGATCATAATGTATGATCATCATGATCATATAAACAATCATATAGTCATGGGTCCACCAATTATATTTGTGGACGTGTATTTTGATCGTTTTACATGTTATGATAGCTTATGAGTTGAGTATGGGTATGCCTCCCTTAGCAAACAAATATGTCATGTTGTAAATGTATTGTAACAGATGAAGCTCATCGATTGTCCTTGATCCCTACGTGTCACAAAGTAGAGGACTCCAATCATCAATCATCATCTTTGACTTTGCGCTTTAGGGGGCATTCTTTTTTAGGTAATTTTGTCACATTCAAACAATGAGCCTCCTAATGGGATCAATCAATATCCTGTTCCCCCTTGTCACCGTCTTGCATAGATCCCTAAGCATGTACCTTTCATTTCCATAAATTTCAGCCCTATGTTGCATCATCTGAGTTAGTTTGAGGACCAACGCTCCATATAAGTTTGTTGAGGTGCGTTCACTAGCAGGTTGCTCCACTATGGTCTTCGTTGGTCACCAACAGGTTGCTCCCCTTTGCACCTGTGTTGGTTCTAGAAATTCGGGAGAATGATCAGGATTCCAAAATCTTCCCCTTCTAGGAATTTCCAGAAGTTGTTTCAACTAATTACCTTGGATAAAACATTCAGGTCCTATCCTTCCCTACATTGGAGTTTTCACCACTTATCCTTTGATCCTATCCCTCCATGAAAGGTGGATCTCTTACGCTAGAATCGTAATTGGATAAGAGTTCCCAACTTACCTTACTTCTCTATATATTTGTAGTCTTCTATGTGGTTGGGGGTTTGTTTTTGAAGAGTGATTTTGACCTTATGTTGTTGTAGTGAGTGGTCATCATCTCATGCATTTAGGATCATTAGAGGTGCATATTGTAACAAGGAAAGGACAAGTCAACAACTTGGAGGAGCTCTTATAAAATATCAACTACTACTTATGGTCTCCTTCCATTTATATTAATGCAAAGAATTCATTGTTTTCCTATATGTGATGTTGTTATTTCACTTATTTAAATACCATTTTGATCTATTGAATTAAGTGCTTTGATGATACTACATAGATCTCATAGTTTCTTTGCTTGTGTTATATGACTGTGCAGGTTCTAATTTTGGCAATCGGAGCTAGAATTGGAGCTTCCAAGCTAAACAAACAGCAAAGTGCACGAAGGATTCCAGGTAGGCCTCACTCTGTCATCTATTTACTTTTCAGAAAAGAATTGTGTTCCTTGTCTCTTTGTTGTTCTAAGTTATCCACCGACCTAGGGGAGATACTTTTGTCCACAATCATAAATCTCGTATAACATCATCTACCAATGGTTATAATTAGATATCCATGTTCTTCACTTGTCTTCTACCAGGGACTATGAGAGCCAACATAACATGTTCATTCTTTATGAACAACCATGGGGGGCCATTGTTATTAATCACTACTACATGCCAAATAGAATAGTTGGTATCTTGAAGGGGATATGGGTTGACATCATCCATGGCTATGCTGAGTCATAGACCTCGAACTTCATACTTGAATTTTTTAGTCCATGTATCCTCTATATGATTCATGGCTATTGAATATGTTTGGATTCGAATAACTCCTAACTCACTTCTATGTGAGGCATGCAATCCATGCAACACAGCTAATTCTTTGAAATGAAAGAGTCTTTGAATCATTGGGATTATAGGCGTGTGCCCTCATATATTATGAGTACCATGTGATTTACCTATTTTTTTTAATTACCGTACATATCTTGTCCACATTTCGGACATATATCTTTGTCTGCATATTCTCCTCTCTATTGAATACAATCATTCAGATATGCATGATATGATATGTACTCAACACCCAACATTTTCAACAATTATTTTGTCTCTTTGCAACTACCCAGCAAGACATTATAACTCGGAAGAGCCTTATCTTTGAATGACATGTAGTTGGTGGGGAATATAATTATACAATGCCAATATTTGACGTTCATAAAATCAACCATTTTTAATGTTGATTGTGTGACAAGATTTCTCAAAAATTAAGGGGCTCAATCGATCATGCAAGTGAATTTCCTCAATATGTCGAGAAACATGCATTCGAAATGCCAAAATTTGCTTTCAAGTTGTACAAAAACATCATTGTCCCCAACTAAGTAGACTTTGAATTGTTTCCAGGTCTAAAGAGAGTGGTGGTGGAAGCAAATTTCAAGCTTTCGAATAAGGTATCAGCAATATCAGCATCATCCCCTATCTCATCATTCTAGAATGCATCTAACAACTTTGCCTCCATTGCAGTCATATCCCGTAAGTAATCATCCATACCAACCTCTATTTGATGTCCTTCGTTTCCAACTTGTGATGAAGAACTGCTATTGTTGTAGTCATTCTTAAGTGGTGAATCTGGACATAGTGGGAATTGAATAGGTGGTTGATTCAACCATTATTTGTATGTTTCCTCTTTGAGTCTTGCTCTTAACGTATCCTTATCTTGAGTTGACGTTGTAGTGGGGTGCACCGGAAGATGGTAGGTAGGTCGCTCAGCATCACTAGAATCCTAATTTCAAAAAGTATTGAACATCATTAGTACAATATCAATGATATTAGTAAGTATGTCAATGCAATTGTTTTGTTGAAATTACATTATACCAAACAATTATTACCATCGTTGATCCAAGATTGCAGCTGGAAGATGCCATGTTCTAATTGGCAGGGTGAAGAGGTTGTCCATTTTCATCTACCAATTATTTGCAATATGTTGCTCCTAATAAGAGCTTCCGATGCTTTTGAAATGGAGGAATATTTTCTACAATCTAAACTCGATTTTGAATGATGATCCTGCAAATTTGAATACATTTTTATTGAAATTGACATGGATTAAAAATAAAAAATAAAAGATAGATAATAGATAATCAAAATATAAATAAAATATGTACTTACTAGAAATGGAAAGGGAGAACTTCGAGAAAGACTTTGATTGGTAATTTGATATTATTGAGATTTTATCCCTATATTTGAGAAAAAATAGAAATACAACTCTGTGTGCATATCTAAAATTAATTTCGAGAACCATATAACCTCAATATGAATTTCAATATAGTTTTCAAACTGTTTTTCAAGAATGAGGTTACATTAAGTGGAAAATGCATACTATGAACTAATGTAATTCATGTGGATGTGTCGTGAAGGATAATTATGTGAAAATAAAATTTCAAATACCTTTTAAATCGTACCAGTGTGCTTATCAAAACAAAGTGCACCGATGTGTTTAAATCATAACAGCGCCGAGGCATTTAAATAATACCCACACTAGTTTCTGACATTTCGAAAAATATAAAATATGTTATCAGATTAGTGCTCCTATACAAAAACAAACTGATGCATTTAAATATAAATATCACTGGTAAACACATGTTTCTGGGATATAAAAAATAAAAATAATCCTACCATCTCGATGCTCTTATAATAATTATAGCACTGATGCATTTAAGTATAAACTGCATCATTACATTGAAATATTAATCACACCGTTTTGGGATTTCGATTATAAAAAAATAATAATAATAATAATAAAAAAAAATAAAAATTAATAAAAATTTAAAAAAAAAGTTATATCATGTAGGTGCGTTGAAAAAATATGATGCCCTGGAAATGTTGGTGCGCTTTTCTTATAAATGCACCGATGCTCTTTTCTATTGAATGCAGCGACGTTTGGAAGAAAAAAAAAGCGGCAATTGACTTTTCACAATCTAATTTCACAAAGTCTTTTAAGTAGTAAACAATTATTCATTGTTTCATTATTTTTCTCAAAATTTCAAGGGAGTAATTTGCAAGAGAGACATACTAGGAGCATTGTGCGGCACCATAACACTTTGGAGCAGCAGAACTATTCAAAATATCAAAATTTGAAGGGTATGGTGATTCACTCAAAACACTACATAGTAAAAATTTTAATGTATATTTTACTAATAAAATTTTTTAGAGCTTCTATTAGTGTTTAATTAAAAGAGAGATCATTTGCAAAATAGGCATAATAGAAGCACTGTGAAGCAACAAAATATTTTGGAATTTCAGAAATATCAGAATTTGAAAGATATGGTGATTCACTCAACACCCTACATAGCAAAAATTTAAAATTTCACTGTTAAAATTTTGTACAGTTTATGTTAGATTTATTCACAATTCAGAAATATATATATATATATATATAAATTAAAATTAAAACTTGTATAATAAAAAAATATATATACTATTGATTTTACTAGTAAAAATTTCTATGTTCTCTATTCCTATTTAAATTTAATTAAATTCAGATTAAAAATAAATAAATCAATCAATACTTACCTTAAACCCTTGCTTCTTCTTACTTATGTGACTGCAAAATTTCACCTTAGGGTTTAACTCCCTCTACCACTTCACAATTAGGGTTTTTAATTTTAGTCATTTAAAGTTTAATGGGTTTGTGTACTTACTATATATAAGGTGTTTGACATGTAAAGTAGGGGGATCACTTATTGAATTAGATCCAAAACCTGTCGGCCCTATCCATTTTTTTAATAGATCTATGTTTCATGGTGTGCTAATGTAATATAACGCACTGGTGCTCCTTGTGTGATACAATGCACTGGTATATTATAACATTGTCAGTTATATCTAGTCTGTTCATCGGTGCTCCCGGTGTAATATAACACATTAATGTGCCTCTGCCAAATAGCACCATCAAGTCATTGTGGTGTGCCTATCATTACAAATTACATTGGGATAATTTGAAATTATTTTAAAAACATAATTTTCACTTACGGTGTTGAACAATTAAACGCTTTGTGCATTTAATGGCATAAACACACATGTGCATTTATTCAAATAAACACACCGGTTACGAGAGCTATTTTTGGCTGAAAATTATTTGTTTTATGTACAAAATATATTTAATGACTTATGTATTGAATGGTACAGGTTGTATATTGATAAAAAAATGTTTGAGAATGTGTCAAGTAACAGAAATATTGATCAAATTGTTTTGCTTTGTTGTTCTCTAAGTAGATATTAATCCTGGTTTGGGAGGAGCGAGCGATGGTACCTAGTAACAGCTAGGGTTTCTGCATTCTTGTAAACCTGCGGCGGCAGGGTTTCTACACTGCGCTTTCAGACCTGACAGTGGCAGCGTTAGCTTTCAGGACGTCGGCTGATCAGGCGGACCCAATGGTACCCCCGCAGGGGGAAAGGGCAGTGTTTCCGCCCTTTAACGGGAGCCAGCAAGGACCTGAGGGTAACACGAGCAATGACTCAGCGAATCAAGACAAACCCATAGGGGAAACGCAGAACTCGGTGGATCCTCAAGCTCCAAATGAAAATCCAAAGGTTAGTTCTTCCACCTGTAAACCTGTTGCTACTCATAGGCCAGAAGTTGAACTACCCAGTGACCGAATAAATGGAAGAATACAATATATGAGAGATCACGCCCTCATAGGCAAATTTATGGGTTTCTGGCCTAATGAAAAGGCAATAAGAAGCTGGATTAATAGCAAATGGAGGCCAAAAGGTGAAATAACCCTCCTCTTAGGACCAAAGGGATTTTTTACAGCTATTTTTAATTGCCTGGAAGACAGAAACAGGGTATTCGATGGGGGGCCATATTTTTTCAACTCTGCTGGGCTCTACCTCAGGGAATGGGTAGCCCGCTTTAACCCAGATAAGGAAGACCTAAGTTATGCTCTCGTATGGATCAGACTATATTCGCTGCCATGGGAATACTGGGATGAGGACTCTTTAAAATCCATTGGATCGGTGCTAGGAGATTTTGTAAAAGTTGCAGAAGAAACCAAAACTGTGAGATATACGACATATGCTTCCTATGCCCGGATCTGTGTCTACATGGATCTAAAGCAACCATTGCCAGATACGGTGAGACTCTTCCATGAAGATCATGATTGGATCCAGGTGATTGACTACGAGCATGTGCCCTTTCGCTGCAGGAAATGTCATGTTCTAGGACACCTCTTCAGAGACTGTCCTCTGAACAAGAAGACGGAAACTCCAAAGAATCAAGAACCACAATAGCAGGATGGCTTCACCAAAGTGACAAATAGAAGACGTGGGAGCAAGAAAACAAATGCACCTCCAAAGACTGCGCAAGAGGCGAACTCCAAGCCCTCTACAAGCAACAGTTTCGGGGTTCTTCCAAACACAGAAACTCAGGACGAACCAAACAAGGAAAAGCCAATACCTAATGCAACCACGCAAGAGAAACCAAATTTGAACCAGCAAAGTGAAAAGACTCATTCGGTTTCAGAAACCTAGAGCAATCCGGCTATGGACATTGACAATCCCTCACAGAGCAAGAACAAAGGGAAGGAGGCAGAAGAAAGTTTGCAAGAAATATATTTCATGGAAGACGACAGTGAGTCAATCGATATTGGGGAATTCGACATTCTGGGTCTGGAACAAGCTTGTAAATCAGGCAACTTTGATAAAATTCCTGAAACACAAGTCGATAACTTAGTGGAAATACTGAACAAGGCCCAAAAGAAATACTCCCTAGGAGTACAAACAGGCAGCAAATGGGATGGCAAATTTGCATCCAAAGACAGCAAAAAAAGGGGGAGGAAAACAGCCTTGGAACGAACAATCAAGATCGGAGAAGTCCTGGTCGAGTCTGGCAGATATGCCAAACTCACCAAGTATTTCAACACTAACTCAAAACCTTCTCAATGAAGCTAATATCTTGGAATATAAGAGGGCTAAACAGCCCCAGGAAAGGGAAACTCTTAAAAAATTTGATCATGGAAGAAAAACCAACAATCTTATTTCTATAGGAGACTGAATGCAATTCGAATATTTTGGAAAAAGCAGCAGCCAAAGCATGGCCTGGAGGTCAAGTCACAGCTGTAGAGGCGCAAGGGGCTTCAGGTGGACTCGCAATTTTATGGGATACAAGGAAGATACATCTAGAAAACATACATGCTAATAAAAACTTTATTTAGGCTGTTTTTCATCTTCTGGGCACAAACATTTATGGCCACATCACGAATGTTTATTTCCCACAAGAAACGCAGCAGAAAGTGGCAATTCTAAATTCAATAGCGCAGCTTAATATAGACAGGGTGCATCCGCTTTGGGTAATAGGAGGAGATTTTAATATGATAGCTTCATTAGAGGAAAAGCTAGGCGGTCGCTGCAGAACCAACAGAGATGGATCACTCCTAAAAGATTTTATTCAAAGTAACTGGCTCATCGATTTACCGACAGCAAATGGCCTTTATACATGGACGAACAAACGTGTGGCTCCAATGCAAACCGCATCCCGCCTGGACAGGTTCCTGATCTCAAATAACGCAGTCCATGTAGGAGGAGAATTCATAGCCCACATCATACCATTCTCAGGATCGAATCATTGGCCCATAGAGCTGCTCTGGAACAGGCCAGGTAACAATATCAAAAAACCTTTTAGATTCGAAGCATTCTGGCTTTCCCATCCAGATTTCAAGGAGTTCATAAACACTACGTGACAAAACTGTAATCCGATTGAGAACTCCAAAATGGCAAGATTCCAAAAAAAATTGAAGTTGCTCAAGGGAGAAATAAAGCGATGGAATAAAAATACCTTTGGAAATATTTTTAAGGAAAAGGAAAAGCTTCTTCAAGAACTTAAAAATATTCAGCAAAGATTAATCCTAGAAGGGAGATCAGTTGAGCTCGCGCAAAAAGAACAAGAAATGGAAGAAAAACTTCTGGAGCGAGAGCGACAGGAAGAAGTTCTATGGAGGCAGAAATCCAGAATCCGATGGCTGAAGGAGGGGGAGAAGAACACCAAGTTCTTCCACAGAACCACAGTGCAACGGAGAATGTGAAACCAAATCTCATAGGTTACTAATGCCTAGGGGGCAAAAGTGGAGACTTAGGAAGAAATAGAACAGGAATTCCTACGATATTTCAAAGGAATGAGTCAAGAGCCAAACATCAACAGAGATGAGGCCATAGATAGCATCACAGGGCATATTCCGCGGCTGATAACAGAGGAGCAAAATTCTCTGCTTCTCAAACCAATCAGTCTCCAGGAGGTAGAAATTGCTGTAAAATCTTTAAAAGCGGGAAAAGCTCCGGGTCCCGATGGCTTCTCGTGAAACTTTTTCCAACACTTCTGGGAGTTAATAAAATGGGAAGTGTGGCAAGTTGTAGAAGAATCGCGCAGCATGCGATGGATGTATCCAGGCTTAAATGCAACTTTCATAGCTCTAATACCTAAATCGGAGGAGTCCAACTCTCCTAACAAATTCAGGCCCATTGCCCTGTGCAACATCATTTACAAGATTGTCTCAAAGGTAGTGGCACTCAGATTGAAACCGATGCTCCCCGTCATCATCTCTCCAGAGCAGTCCGGATACGTCGAGGGAAGGCAAATCACAGACGGCATAATTCTCACACATGAGACAATTTATTCTCTCAAACATTCAAAAAAACCAGGTATGCTTCTAAAAATTGATCTATCTAAAGCCTTCGATAGTATAAGCTGGGATTATATGCAAAAAATCTTAAGTGCTTTCGGTTTTTCCAATGCATGGATTCGTTGGATCATGAATCTCATCTCTTCCTCCTTCTTTTCTATTTTGATTAATGGGATTCCCTCCTCAACATTTCGTCCCTCAAGGGGATTGAGACAAGGAGATCCTCTGTCTCCGTTCTTGTTTATCATAATGGCGGAAGGCTTGGGAAGAAGCCTTAACTCAGTTATCCGTTCCCAAGCTCTCAAAGGCATTAACCTTCACGGTGCTCCAACCATTTCCCATCAGCAATTTGTAGATGACAACATGATCTTTGGCCACTCCTCTGTCCAAGAAGCCAGAACTCTAAACACTTTGCTTAATAACTTCTCTGAAGCCTCTGGCGCTCTTATTAATAAAATCAAATCCCAGATATTCTTCTTTAATACCCACCCGTCCACTCAGCGAGCCATAGCTCGAATTTTAGGCTTCTCCATTGCCTCTCTACCTTCCAAATACCTAGGAGCCCCCCTCCTTGCTTCTGCTCAGAAACACTCATCCTGGACTTCTCTATTGGAGAGGCTGGAAGCTAAACTCTTCCTCTGGACTCACCGCTCTTTAAATATGGCCAGCCGACTAGTGCTAATCAAGGCGGTACTTCAATCCATGCCATTATACTTATTTTCAATACTGGCAGCACCAAAGTGGGTTTTAAAAGCCATTAAAAAATTGCAACGAAATTTCTTATGGGGCAGCACTGGACCTAACAGGAAATGGGCATTAGTCAAATGGGAGAAAGCATGTCTCCCGAAGAAGGCAGGGGGAATTGGTCTCCGCGATCCAGAACATAGCAATGCGATCATGGGAGCAAAAATATGGTGGAAATGGCTATCCTATCCAGGCACATTATGGGCCAGATTGTGGACAGCGAAATATGCCAGCAATCTACCCCTGGAGGAGCATATACGAATGACGGAATCAAGCAAAGGCTCAACAATATGGAATTCAGCGATAATGCACAGAGATCTCATCCAAAAACACAGCTTCTGGGAAGTGAAGGACGGTGGCACAACTCGTTTCTGGACCGATTCCTGGCAGCAACTCCCATGTCTGGCCAATATCATCCAAGAAGTACCCGCGCATCATATTCACCAATAGGAAAAGGTTAATCAATTTTGGCACACCAATAATGATTCCGATCAACGAATATGGAAAGCAGCTCGAGAGATTATACCAGACAGTCCGAAGGCAGTTCAAAGTTCCCTAACAGAAGAGCTTCAAAAGAGGAAGATTCTCAAAGAGACAGATCAGGATAAACTGAGATGGGGATACGAAGAGAAAGGTACATACACAACCAAAGAAGCTTATCACATCATTCTCAAAGACCAGTTAACCAAGGACAAGTTATGGGAGAAAATATGGAGCACTCCCATCTGGCCAAAGATTTCCACCTTTCTTTGGCTCCTGTCTCACAACAGGATTCTCACCTGGGATAATCTCAGAAAAAGGAAATTTGTTGGCCCCTCAATCTGTCTCAATTGCAAAATGGAGGAGGAATCGGCTGTTCATCTTATGCAACTATGTACTTTTAGCAGAAGAATATGGGAGAGAGTCTCATTTCGATGCCAAAAGGAAGGCCGTGTGATAGGAGATATAAACAACACCCTACGCAATTGGCCTCAGAAGCCCTATCAAAGCAACATTCTCAACACGCTCTGGCAAATAATCCCAGGAATCGTAATGTGGAACCTATGGAAAGAGCGAAATCGTAGAATTTTTAAAAGTCAATCAATGGATGGGCAGCAAGTATGGATGATCATACACCAGAACGTTCAAGAAACACTATCTACTAAATGTTGGTCCCAGGAGGATTTCCCGTCCAACAACAAGGAGCAAGCGATTTGGAATAATTGGCAAATCCATTTACAATATTCCAACTTTTCTTCAGGAAACTCTGTTAGACAGCAGGATATCCTCACAATTTGGTCCCCTCCGCCCATCAATACGTTCATGCTCAACTTTGACGGGGCTTCAAAAGGAAATCCTGGCGCCACAGGATACGGAGGAGTTATAAGAGATCATCAGGGACAAGCGCTCAAAGTCTTCTTTGGCTCCATAGGATGGAATACAAACAATGTAGCTAAACTAGAAGGCCTCTGGAGAGGACTAAACATTGCCCAAAAGCAGGGATACACACCCCTTATAGTCGAAGGGGACTCCCAAATCATAATCAATATGGCGATCAAGATTCAACAAGGAACAGAGTCTCAGAAAGTCAGTAGGATCTGGAGAATGGTCACCAGGCTTGAGCTTCTTCAATTATGGCTAAGGGACAACAAAGCAATAGCTTTCAAACACATCAGGGACGAAGGGAACAAACTAGCAGATTTCCTGGCTAATTTAGGAGTGGATAGGGGGAGGGATCATTTTGAAGGATCACTTCAGGGCAATGCCTCGGAGACAGAATGGTCCACCTTTCAGGAGATACTAAGAAACGATACTCAGATGAAGGCTCAAGATCACCCAGATGCGGGTGTCACTCCAAGCATTTAAGCTACATGTGTCGCCCACGCGCAGCGTACAGAAGGCCACGCCTCAGGCCGGTGGTGTTAACTGGTTCTGGGCTGGCCTCTGCCCCAAGAGCATTTACGGGACTTAAATGCCCTTCAATGCATTCTAGTTCCCAAGGAATTACAGATCGATATCACAGGATGGCGGAAACATTCCACATATTTCGTTTGCAGTTGGGCTCAGGAACTGTTAGGTGCGCATTTCAGTCCAGGGTTGAGGAGGGAGGCTCTGAGGGCAGCAAGCCCACCCTCGAGACCATCCCCTGTCCAGATCATGTTTTACGCTCACAGTATTTAAGGGAGGTTTTGAGGTTGGCTGCTGGGCTGCATGGTCATAGGGGGAACTTTTTGAATCAAACGTTTTCCATAGGCATTCCTAAAGGAGGAAGCGGGAAACTGAAAGCTCGGCACATCCCTCTGGAAGCTGTTGATTATTCTGTCTCTATTATGGCTCCCCGAACGCGTGCTACTCCTCGACGGGGGCGCAATTCCGGGCAGCGGGGAGGAACTGGTGGAAGGGGCCATTCCAGCCCACGCCGCATCTCTCCCTTGGCCTATGTGTCGCCTCCTTCGTTCGAGTCAGAGGACTTCGGTTTAGACATCAGCAATTCGGTTCAGACAGCGAATCTTCATTACAGACGCAGGACGAATAAGCCCATTGTCAAGGCCCTGATTACTGTTATTTTTTCAGAGGAGGATGATGAGGAGGGAAGCTGGAAGGCAGAGAAAGAGGAAAAGACGCCTCCCTCCTTGGATAATTCAACAAATATTAAGGATTTGGCTGACAGCTCCTATAGCCCTGAGTCACAGAGCAGACTTGAAGAAGAGAGTACCCTTGGGTACTCAACGGAGCAGGCTGAAGCCTTAAAGGAAATTGGCAGCCTGAAAGGCAAAGAGCCCATGGAAATATCTCAGAATCCAATGGATGTTCAACCTGAAGTGCATGGCAGCAAGCCTTCTTCACCTCAGAACAAGGCGAGGGATAAGGAGCCTGATGACTCTTTCGCCAACATTCTGTACCTAAAACTGCCGCCTGGTATTGAACGAATTGAAGACATTCCGGATGGGATGGAGGTCACATGGGAACGCGACCCGGAACGTGAAGCAGAGGACCGAAAGAAGCGCGACCTGGAACGTGAAGCAGAGGACCGAAAGAAGCAACACAAGTAATGGACGTGGTGCTAAGGGTAAGCGTTCGGTTCCAGGCGCAAGGTGTTTTTTGTTCCGCTACTTTTCAAGGAAGGCAGCATCCGACGACATGCTGCATGCAGCCCTTGCTTTTTTGTGACATGTTTTATATTCCTGGAAAATTTTGGGTTTATTATGCTTGATAATGTTGCTATAAAAACTCTTCTTGTTGATGTATTTTTGTCCTCTAGCATGTATAAGCAAAGGAACAAGGTTGCCATGGAAAGCTTTGACAGAGAGTTGAACATTCGCTCTCAGAGGTTAAAACCTCTTGTAAATACTTTTTCTATTTCTTTAATATAAATAGTTTAGTCTTTGCCCAGCAAAAAAAAAAAAACAGAAATATTGATCAATACAATTATGGCACATCGAAAAAAATAGAGAAGGCAAGTTATTTGCAAATTCTTTACAAAATTAATATGTTTGAACTATATGTAAGTTTAACTAATATGTATTGGTCAGTGTGTGTCATGTAGAGCCACAAAGTGAAGAAAGTCAACAAGAATAATTCATATATGTTTAATGTTCTATGTAGAGAAACAACGAAGGAAAATATCAATGTCGTTCTAAGAAAAGAAAATTTATAGAACATATAAATGACGATGAATTGGTCCTTAGCTCATCTAGAGTGGTGTTAGAGATCAATGTAAGGGGGGGATTTTTTAACAAAACTATGAGAGATCTAATAGAATGAGCGTATAGACATACTTTGCACTTACAATACAAAAATAAATCCAATGATTCCAAGAACCAAACTATATCTAAACTACAGGAAGCGTTTCCAAAACAATGGTCAATGAGACATGTCAAACTTTCAATAACACAAGCATACAACAACAAAAAAGAATCATTCAAAAGGTAATATTCCTAATTAAAATTATTTTCTAGATATATATATATATATATATATATATATATATATATATATATATTATATATATATATAAATATATATATATATATATATATATTACACAAACCATTCATTTATTAATATAATTTTGTTATATTTAGTTTTCATATATCAATATAAAAATAGTTTATTATTTTTTTCAGGAATATTATGAAAACCCCAAACAATCAATGAGTTGATATGTGAAACATACGAGTAGGAATGTCCCAAAAAGTGTACAAGGAGATAATCAAAGAAATAGACATATTTGCATCACAGGAGGAGCCATCTCAATAGCAATGCACTTCAAATGTATGTAATCATGATTGATTTTGCACATATAAAAAAATAATTTAGCATTAAATATTAATTTTCAAGTATTTTCTTGCAGAAAATAAAACAAAATGGAACTCATTCAGCGCCTAAAACAGGACAACAAGGAAGAAAATGGTTGATATCAAAGTTTGTGAGTAATTGTTAATATTTCCTTATAACAATTCAAGGTTTCATTTTTGTATATTTTAAGTTGTTTTACAATAACCATCCTTGAATGTCTTCAAATAGGTACTAACATACAAAGAAGAGTCATCAAAAGAATTGAGTGACATTGGGTTAAATAGGGATTGTGAGTATATGTTGAAATATAAAAAATTAATTGTGGAATTTGTAAGTATCTTGTTTTACTTCTCTGAGTTTATAATTAATAGAACAAAAAAATTCTTTATATTAAATCTATAATTTATAATGGGGTTTAAACATGCAAGAAACAAAGTATGGAACTATGCCTGCAGACAACTTGTTGCAACAATGCATGAGACCTGGTTTTGAAGCCATGTGTATAGTTTATGAGTCACTTCTTGCTATTGTACACTGCTATTCGATTTACATTGATGTATATTATTTATTTTAGTTTTCATTATTCTCACCAATATAGATACAGTGATTACACTTTATTAATATATTTTCATATGGAACAAGATCAAAAAGACGAAAACAATCGATGCAGTCAACAAAACAATTGTCCAAATAACCCAAGTCATGGAAGTAGCTCAAGTATTGATAGTAGTTCCAATGAAGAATGATGATCTATTTCGACATCAATGAAACCTGTTGTATTTTTTGAAATAATTGTCTGTGAAAATCAGATGTTTTGTTTAATGTAATGGACATATTGTCCTAATTGAAAGACAAGGGGTTACCAATAACAATCTGAAATCTGATAATATAACAAATTAATCCAAACATCATATACAAATTCACTAATCAAATTTTAATTTATATGAATATTATTATAGGATATATGTCGATTTTTCGATGAATATCAGATGTAAAAAATTACAATAATTGCAATGTCACACATCAATGTTTCCAAAAAGGAGAAAATCTCATACAAAAAATCGGTGCATCCATAAAATAAAAACACACTAATGTGTTATGCTATATAAAAGCATTGTGACAACATCTTTTTTGCATAACTAGTGCCTTTTCGAAAAATAACATCTCTAGGGTATTTAGTTCTTCAAGCACCAATATTGTTTACAATTAATGTCGTTGTGCATTGTAATTCTTAACACACAAGTTCTTTCATAGAACTAATGCCCCAGTCCTACAAAATATTATTTCCAGCCCCAGTGCATTATTAAAATTAGTAACACTAGTCCTCTTATATCCTTAGCAAACTAGTGTGTTTATACAAACAATATGAATCGGTGCTATGAGTTTAAATAAAAGCATCAGGATTGAAATTTTTTTTTTGTGTGCCTTGGTGTCATTCATTAAAAGAACTCCCTAAAGCAGTTTTTGATAGATACGCACCAGGGCAGTGTACATTTCAGGAACTAGTGTTATCTTCATTCAACGCCTCAGTGATTTTATTTATGTATACAACCTCGATGCTTTTATATATGTAGCATACTGGTGCTACTTGTTGCATGTAACACACCACAAAAAAACATCTACTAAAACCTTTAGACTCCTAGATTTTTTCAATTGTTATGAATTTTTGTTATTATCTTCGCTAAAGCATCCGCTACTACAAACAAATGTTTTAGCGGATGTTTTTTTGACAATTTTTTTCCAATTTATAACACTAAAAACCTTCATTGTAACCTCCGCTAGAAGGAATTTTCCTTTTAGTGATACTTTTAGTTGGCTAAGATAACATTCAAGTTGGAAAGAAGAGGAATCTGTGGATAGAATAGCATACGTTAAAGAAGTTGTCACTAACTAGGATGATAAGAAAATGTTTATATGACAGAGCATGCACAGTCATAGAGGCTGGGAGGATTCTATTTGGAGTGATGGATGATAGGGAGTGGCTAGGGGCACACATAATAAGGCAAAGTTTCACGACAAGGTAAAATTATGAGGTATAATGTGATGCAGGAGCATCTACAAGCCAAGATTGTTCTTGACCTATTTGGGTCAAATTCCATTTACTAAGAGTGTTGTTTCCCTAATTTGTTTACTGAGAGAAGTTGGGTTCCCTAAGACATTTAATTTAATATTTCAGTCATAGTATAGAAGGAATATATGTAGTTAGAGAATATGTTATTGAATTCCTATGTAACAGAACAATCTAGCCAATTTAGGGAAATTGTTAGAAGTTAGCTTTAGAGTTTGTTGAAATTTTTTTACGAGATGTTTTTCTTCTATGTAACAAAAATAGATGAGAAATGCATTTCTCAAGAGATAGAGAAGAGAGAAGTGAAGGTAGATAGAGGAAGAGTAAGAGATTGTGCTACAAAAGCGCAGAGAAGGGAGAGACCTACAACAGAGCTAAGCTAAGCTCAAAACTTGTAAATTCTCCTTTAATGATATCAAGATTTGTATATATTTCTATATGTCCAATTAAATCTATTGCATTTATTACAAATTGAGCTTGCAGTATAGGATGTGTGTATTTACAAGTTAACTAGGTGGGGCAAAGTGGTGAGGTTCAAGTCTTAGTAGTAAAGGCTCAACAGAAACACTTAGACAAATTCTGGTTTTTCAACATTCCATTAATTGACAATGACATAAGCCTTTCCCATCTATTTTTCCGTCTATCAGTCATCAATGATTGGAGGTAGTGAAAACATTTGCTAATAAAACCTTTGCTAGTCGATCTGAAAAACTTTGGACGATGTTGTCAACTAACAAACCTGACAAAAAGGATATTCCATGGCCAATTTAATTCCGTCACATTCTCATTGCCCTATCATGGAAGCATCAAAGCTTGTGATCACCGACAAACGATGACGCAGACTCATCAGTTAACGGACCTAACAAGACCCTTCAGGGTAATTGTAGTCGGTCTACTATCATCGTCCTAATGTGGAAGTCTTGAAAGTTGCGAGTGTCAGAAGGCATTGGGGCAATCCGATCAGCCAATAGACCCGATAGACAAGCCATTTCACGGTGATCTCAATTTTGTTACTATCATCACTATGACTGGTTCTATTCATCGCCTCAAGTTAAATGTTGAAGAGTATCCATAATTACGGGGAGTCTAAAAGACCTAGTGCTTTTGGTTTTGAGCCTTGGCTACTGGTGGTCCGATGGACTATACGGCTTAGCACGTAGGTGCTAACGAATTTGGGGATGAGTGAGACTATTGACATCATAATGGACAATATAGAGAGGTTTGAGAAATAAATTGAGGACTTGAACTTGGATCTTAGGCTTCTAAGAAAGAAATTGTTAGGTTGACAAGACAGGGAACCAAAGAAAGAGCGATACAATAATTTTGAGAAGGTAAATAGGGACTTGACCACCAACAAAACCAAAAGAAAATAATACCCTATGAAGAGAAACAACAATAAAATAGAGCTTTAGGAAAAAATAGTGTTACCATTATACGTGGATAAACTACAATAGAGATTTTGAATCCTTGCACATTGAAAATCCATATGACAAGGAGTTGAATATATCCATTGCATCATAGAAGCTCAACACAATTAGCTATTTTTACCATCTATGTGTTGAACTATGTATCATCATGGTAATCGATATCCTAAACAAGGAAACCCTGATATTTTAGCATCCAAAAGAAGGGAGTAACCTTGGAGGTAAGATGTCTAAATGTAATAATGAACAGAAATAACCAAAAATTCAAGGTTTTTCAACACCATTGTAATCTATTTTAAATTTCCAATGGTAATTCCCATGGCAGGCCTCTTGTCTATGTAATGATGCAAAGAATACAAAGTGAAACTTCCCCTGGTTATGAATCATGCATGGTGAATGACCACCTTAACCTCCAAATTAGCACATTTATACTATCCCTTATCCTCTCAGTCATTGGATTGATATTTTTTGTCATAATCATCAATTTCCTTCGCATCTGAAGTGGCATGCTTGCTTGCACTGCACCAAGTTTAATTTCCTCATAATCGTATCATGAGAGAGTGAGCTCGCTCCTAGGCACCCTTTGTAAGGGGAATAAAGACTTTAGGGATAAGGAGTTATAAATGTGTTTGAATGCTTGAAGATAATACATTAATATTCATATGTATGAAGCGATTATAAAAAAATTATCAAGGCATTATAGTTCATCATATCACTAGAATTAATTTGAATATGTGTGGTAAAGATAAAGCCATTCATCCCAACCACCAAATAAAACCCCAATTAACCAATCAATTTCTAATTTTGAATCCATTTCATCTACATATAAATTTTTATAATTGAAATCTAACATGGATTTATTATAAAGTAACTGAAAGTTACTTTGCTTGATACCATTGAAATTAGTACCTTTTTTTTTGTTTGCTAAATTTTATGAAACGGGTAGCTTATTAGTTGTAAATTTGGTACTAGAAAGCTATATAAGATGGTATAAACTAGTATAGATCCATTTTAAGTAGGGATCTAACATGAGCTAAGAGGGATCAAATTTCTTCTAGTGCAAACTTCTTTTAAAAAGCAAAATTTGAAGAAAACAATGCCTCTCTCTCTCACAGATATATATATTATATATATAATATATATATATATTTACATTGTAATTTTTCATTGTAATTTGATGTATATAGAGTACATCACTAAAACTTGTCAATCCAAAAAATATTTTTTTGGATTTCAAGAGAAAAAATATCTTCAAAAAAATGCCTCTATCTCTCATATATATAATATATATATATATAATTTTTTCATTGTACTTTTGAATGTTATATAGAGTACATCATTAAAACTTGTCAATCCAAAAACTATTTTCTGGATTTCAAGAGAAAAAATATACCCAAAAAAGGACAAAACCATAAAATATTGAGACTACTTCAAATGTTTTAACAATAAAAACTTATGCTTTTTCAATTTTTTTATGTGACATATACATAATTTTTTAGCCGAGGCTCATTCTACAGCCCAATATGAAGGGGATGTGTAAGTTTGTCAATCCGTCTATTTTTTCCATCAATAAAATAATATAACATGAATTAATATTGACGTATACTTTAAAATGTATTAATAATTAAAAAACTATTTTAATTTGTGCTATAAAATGTCTCAATGTACATGTTATGTAAAACATTTTAATGTCAATTATCTATCTATTATATATCATTTTAAAAAACTTATGTATATATCATGAAAAAATAAGTTTTATAGTTGAACGTTTATTTGGTCCTATATATACTTTATATAGCATTTACACTAGAAGAAATTTGATCCCTCTCGACCTATATTAGATCCGTACTTAAAATGGATCTATGTTGGTTTTAAAACTATATATATAATATATATATATATATATATAATATATATATATATATATATATATATATTTTACATACGATGTGCATATTTGCACACATTAACATGGTTTTTTCGTTATTAATATATTTTTAAGTATATCACATCGTATTAAAATGTTTTATTGATAAGCCACATCAAAAAAAATTGTTATTATGAAAATTGTCAAATTTCACATAATTTTATATTAAGAATTGAATGAATTACAAATATCCCTCATTTTACTCTCTTTTTTTTTACACGGTGGGAAAACCTATCATAACTCAGTTGTCAAACCAATAGTGAGGACAACCATCTCTGGTTGTTAACCATGAATACAGGTTGACTCATCGTCGTTATTTAAGGAAAACCACTACACTTGGAATAACCCGTTGGTGGTCCATAAGGGGGTAGGATTTCACTATTGCCAGATGCATCTGGATCTTGGGTCGTTAACTTGTTTCCTTACGTGGAAGGAAGAGGAGCTCTTAGCCAAGAAGAAGCAATTTTAGGGCATAATACAAGCCCTCCCTCTTTTTACTCTTATTAGAAATTTCTTGATATTTTTTATTTAATTTTTTTAACTTTCAATTATTATTTTTCTTTGGACATTGAATATTTTATTATTTACAACATTAAAATATTTTCTTTTAACATTTTTTCTATATATAAATAATATGAAGTTCATATCGACATAAATTAGTTAACATATATCTTCAAATAGTTGTTTTTTTGGGTAATTCAATGGTTTTCTATTAAATCATGGGAATTATACATCGTGTGAGACTCCTCATACGAGCAAAAATGGCCTCACTTCAACCGAATTTGTTGGCCTTTAAGTACATACAAATTATAACTAAAAGTAACTGAGTAAAACTAGTTCTCTTTCTATCTAGAGCCCACTAAGCACAAAATCTATCAAAAAGCTACAAAAAGCCTTCTTTCATCATTACATATGTTATTGCATTTAGGTCATTAGCCTCGGTACCTCTATCGAATGGATGGTGGAAGGCATTGAGAATATGGGACTCCAAATGAGCCATTCTACCCTTGAATCCATCCATACGTTCTTACAGTCATTATTGGTTCTTGTGAAAGGATTCCTGCCGATCGAGAATGTGCCCCTGGTTATTCAAGATGTCAGCAAAGAAACTAACCATGTTGGTATGGTCCATTTCCTATGCTTGGATAATCCGGTCCACAGAATGTTGAAGAAGTTGAATTTGGGCCTCAATAGAGTCAAAGGGGGCCAGTAGATCCGTGTGTCCAAGCAAATCTCTGCGAGGGGCCATAAGCTCCCCTTCCTCCTCTTGGTCTCCCACTTGTTTATCTCCTCTGATTTGGTGGCCACCTCCCTACCAAGGTCAACATCATTGACAGAGCATCATGCAAATACCGCCTGCCCAATAGAACTCCCCAATTGAGACTCCCCATAAGGGAACACTGAGGTTCCATGAGCTCCTCACCTTGTCGTTGCGTAGACCTCCTCCCAGGAAATTGCAAGAGAGGCTACCCTTGCTTCAAATTACAATGCCACCCTAGGCACTATAAGTTTATACAACTCCAGAGACGTGAAAATATTTAGACATGGATTTACACTCGCAGGCCTTCTCCCGACCCCCATCGTCCTATTCAAACAAAGTATGAAATTCGCCACTGCCCCTCTCCTCCAGCAGTAGAGCGAGGAAGTTGGGATACTCGTCAAGCTTCTAAGAGAGGACTTTTTACAGTATATGCATACCTTAATTACCCAAATAAATAACAGAAGAAAGATAGCAAATACCAGAGGGATAAGCTAAAAAGGTCTCGCACCCCAACAAAATACATGTACCACACCTTGCCATCACCACCTAGACCTTGAAGAGGGGATGACAATCTAAGAACCTTCTTTGCTGCAGGGTCCCAAATAATGGGCAAGTAGGTGACTCTTGATGCTCTGTGGCCTTCAATGTTTTTTGTGTCAATTGGTTGAGTCTCTCGTCCCTTAGAGAACCAGGTAATGGTTTCGAGGAGACTCTCCATAGAAAATTTAATTAACCCTGCAATCCCTATACTCATTTCTTGACTCAACAACTTTTCCATCATTCCCACTACTTGACAAATATACTTAGCATCACATCGAGAAGTTTCCCCATACCTCTTTCCAACGCCCACATGTTATCCCTCAATCGCATTATTAATGTGGCATGTGGGAGAAGTAATACTCACTGTCCTTAGACCATTCTCGGGACTCACCCCCATCGAGGAATATCTTCAAATAGTTTATTTAAATACTATGTTCAAATAGTTTTTTAAAAAATAAGGTTTAAATGTCTTAATCACAATTTTTTTACTTCTAAGCAGGCCTAAAATTTGATGTCCCACTAGACGTATTTCCTATTTTAAGATGTATTTGACAGTTGTTGTAAATTTTTACCCATCAAATTTGACGTCCCTCATCAATCAATAACCGTCATTTTGAGGTTTAATTTGGGATATTTCCTGTTAAAATTTATAGTACCTGTTAGAGTTAAAAACACCAAAATTTATAGTACTTAAAAACAACAAAATAAGACTAGGCCTAGGGTCATAAGGAAAATGCTTACAGTGCATTTGGCTCACATGGCGCTAGAGCCTCGCACACTTTCATAGATTTGAGGTGTATAAAAGATTATCTGGATATAGTCCTTTTGTAGATTTGAACTCTATGAAACGAGATCTCGCCCTGGGAAACTAAGAACAACTAGATAATAAGTTAGGTGTTACATTCAAGGAACTGACCAACCAGTCTACGTCAAGAATGTGAATTCAACCATCCAATTGTACACTAGTAGGTAATTGCAAAACACTAAAACTATACTTGTGTTTTCTGTTGCGTATAATACTAAGAAGGGGTAGTGGACTTGTTTTTATTTCTTCCGCTTCCCTCAACTGTTCCACACTCTCCCTCTTGTTCAATTCCCACCATCTTCCAACATCGACTAAGAAGTGAAATAGAGAAATAAAAGCATATGAGAAACAACTGGTGACGTGAAGTGTAGTTGCATTGCTTAATTCAACAACTTTCCTATTAGAAAGGGGTAGGAGGTTTATCAAAAGTTTACCAAACCAGAAATAATGGGTAAGGTTGCCTGTTGCGAAAAAGTTGGGTTCAAGAAAGCCCCCGGACGCCCTAAGAAGATCGGAAGCTCATTACGTACATATTGAAGCACGGCCATGGCAGCTCGAGGGCTATGTGGCAGAAAGACGAGTTGGTGAGATGCCACCCAAAAGATCTACAGATTGCATTGACTAACTATCTAAGGCCAAATATCAGGGGGGAAGTTCAGTGTGCAAGAAGAGTGACTATTATTCAACTTCATTGATGCACCGAAACGCCTGTGCTAAATCTGCTCCAAACTTCAATCGATTCAAATAGAAAAACTCTGTTTATTTTAGAATGCGGAATATCAAAAATGGAAAAGTCTGGTTACATTAAAATGAAGAACTAAATTCTTGCATTCGTTATACAGTGCGCAGCCCATCGCATAACAATTACATTTCTGTTTGATACCAACAAAACATTTATAAACATCGACCTTTATCCCAACGCAATTAAAAAATGTGATTAAATATCATTCAATTTAAAACTGGTTTCCTTTCCAATGCCGATATACACCATGAATGTATCTCATCTACAGAGGCATAGGCCTACAAACTTTGTATTACATACCAAAGGAAATTAATCAAACGAACTGAAAGCCATTCGGGCAAACACCGATGCGCAACACTTCACACACGCATCAAAGGTCACGTAACATACACAATACCTCTGTTTTTTTTTAAATTATGGACGACGCCAGTTCTCAATTTTTCATTGCCATCTGAATAAAATGAACAGCAAATAAATACTAAAGCCAGAACAACGCTAGTTCAACACCCAGCCTCTCGCATCTGAGGCCACAACGAAACAAAAAACAGGGAAAAAAAATCTCAACACCTGTTATACAAAACAGAGGCGTGAATTTCCGCCTACGCAATCTTATTAACCTCCTGAAGATTACAGATCCATTTATTTATTGCATCGAAGCTAATCCTGCACTAATAAATCACAATCAAAAACAAAAATCCGCCAACCGAACATCTGTTCCTATATCTCTGTGACAATGCAGGTCACAATTTTTGTATATGCTACCTGATAAAACAACAGAAAGAGAAAAATAAACGCCGATCCCATCTCTTTCTCCTTTCTGATTTTGGCATATCAAGACTTTGACATACAAAAATCACGCTATCGCCCGGATTTTAAGTGGATTCCTTTCAATCCATCCGTCCTCCGCCAAATATCAGTTAGATGTTAAATGCAGGTTCAGTGATTGCCCCATTTCCGGTCCAACGCAGCTGCATTTGACACAATCGGCGGTCAGAACACCTGTTTATAGCCTGTTGCCGGATTTCAAGCGCTCCTGAATCAAGATCTCCCAGAAGAAACCGGCGTTGATCGCTCCAAGAATCTTCAGTTTGCCATTTATTTCCCTAAATACTCTAACAGCAGATAAGGTGACATAAATTTATTCCAACAGAAGATGTGCCTAACAAATCAACACCAAATAGAAAGATTTTTTTAACTATTACAACAATAACTAACTGAACTTGACTCTACCAGCAACAACAAGTAAAATACGGTTTTCAAGCCACAACATGTGGGCAATCTCCCACATTGCTGGCCCGTTCCGATGCTCCTGCATCAGACTCCCGAAGAAGAAAATATTGGTTCTTTAAACTTTCAAGAGTTTTGGCATATTTCTGCAATTCAGTTGCTGTTAACCAACTGGAATCTTCCACTGGTTGCTCCTTCCACTTGACAAGATACTGAAAATATGTTTGGCCTCGAGTTTTCTTGAATATCCGCTGCTCTAAAATATCTTCAACTTCTTTCTGGAAGGTTTTTCGTACCTGTTCTGCCCAATCCACGTTTTGAACTTCCTCACCTGTAGCTTCAGTCTGCAATTCTATTTCTGCCTCTCTGAATGGATACAAGTCTGCAATATTAAAAATGGGAGATATTTCGATCCCTTCTGGTAGCTCAATCTCATATGCATTGGCTGAAAACTTCCTTTTGATTTTACATGGCCCTATCTTCTTCAGTTTCAGCTTGTTGTAAGTTTTTGTAGGAAATCTCTCTTTCCTCAAATATGCCATGACTAAATCTCCCACTTGAAATTCTTTTTCTCTTCTTTTTAGATCTACCTTCTGCTTGTATTTCTTGTTGCTTTCCTGTAGTTTACCTTTAACTTCTTCCTATAGTTTTTGCATTTTTTCAACAAAATCTTCAGCACTTGCACTTCTGGTTTCTTGTTTCCCCAAGTCTCTTAGCTCATATACTCCTCTCGGATGCATTCCAAACACAATCTGAAATGGACTCATTCCAGTGCTTCGGTTTGGTGTGTCGTTGTAAGCAAATTCAGCTTGCGCTAATGCCAAATCCCACTGTTTGGGATTTTGATGTACCAAACTTCTTAATATATTCCCCAAACTTCTGTTTACAACTTCAGTTTGACCATCCGTTTGAGGATGGTAAGCTGAACTAAAACTGAGCTTAGTTCCCAGTCTCTTCCAAAGTGTCCTCCAGAAATGCCCTACAAATTTAGTGTCTCGGTCTGATACAATACTTACAGGTAAACCATGCAATCTTACAATCTCTGAAAAGAACAAATTTGCTATGTGTGTGGCATCATTAGCCTTCTTACAAGCAATAAAATGAGCCATTTTAGAAAATCTGTCTACAACAACATAAATAGAATCATTTCCTCTCTGAGTTTTTGGTAAACCCAAAACGAAGTCCATACTCACTGCATCCCATGGTCGATCTAGTATGGGCAATGGCTGATATAGTCCGGTATTTTGACTCCTTCCTTTGGCATACTGGCATACCCTGCATTTTTCAACAAACTTTTTGACATCAGTTTGCATTTTAGGCCAATAATAAAAAGCATTCACCTGAGCAAAAGTTTTGTCTTGTCCAAAATGACCAGACAATCCCCCACTGTGCTTTTCTTTAATGATGTTCTCTCTCATGGAACATTTTGGGATGCACAATTTGTTGCTTTTAAATAACAGGCCTCCTTGAACAAGGTAATCCATCCATTGACTTCTGTTATGGCTTACTGGATTCTGCACTGCTGTGTAGATGTCTTTAAAATCCTCATTGTCCTTGTACATTTCTATCATTTCATCAAAACCTACAACACCCACTTTAAATTCTTGCAAAAGAAAACTTACTCTGCTCAATGCATCCGCTACTTTGTTAGACTTACCACTTTTATGCTTTATTACAAAAGTGAAACTTTGCAGAAATTCCACCCACTTGGCGTGCTTCTGATTTAGCTTTGGCTGGTTATTGATAAACTGCAAAGCATGGTTATCTGAATATAAGATGAACTCCCTCGATAGCAAGTAATGTCTCCATTTTTTTAATTCCTGCACAATAGCGTAAAATTATTTATCATAAGATGAATATTTTTTCTTTGCATCATTTAACTTCTCACTGAAATATGCTATTGGCCTTTGCTCTTGGCTTAGCACCACACCAACTGCTTCTCCACTTGCACCGGTTTCCACTTGAAAAACTTTCTCGAAATTTGGTAAGGCTAGAATAGACTTTTCTGTTATCTTCCTTTTCAACAGACTGAAACTCCTATCAGCTGCTTCTGTCCATCGAAATGGCTGATTGACCTCCTTGATTGTCTCAAGGATTGGTGCACAAACTTGACTAAATCCCTTTATAAATTTTCGGTAAAAACTAGCAAGTCCATGGAAACTTCTTACCTCAAAGACACTCCTGGGAGTAGGCCAGTCTTTGATTGCTTGTACCTTTTCCGGATCCATTTTCAAACCGTCTCTGGAAATCACAAACCCCAAGTATACCAGCTCCTCTTTCATAAAACTACATTTCTTCAGATTGATTAGTAGTTTCTCTTTCTGCAGAGTTTCCAAAACTAACTTCAAGTGTTCCAAATGTTCCTCTTTACTTTTGCTGAAAACTAGAATATCATCAAGGTAAACAACAACAAATTTACCTGTATACTCTTTCAGAACCTCATTCATTAGTCTCATGAATGTGCTGGGTGCATTAGTGAGCCCAAAAGGCATCACTAACCACTCATACAATCCATTGTTGGTTTTGAAAGCGGTTTTCCACTCATCGCCTTCTCGAATTCTGATCTGATGATACCTACTTTTCAGATCTATCTTAGTGAAATACCTGGATCCACTCAAACAATCCATTAAATCATCCATTCTGGGCAAAGGAAATCTATACCTGACTGTTATCTTGTTGATAGCTCTGGAATTGGTGCACATGCGCCATTCTCCTCCCTTTTTCGGACTAAGCACCGTTGGCACAGCACACGGACTCAGACTCTCTCGAATCAGCCCCTTGTCCATCAGCTCCTGAACCTGCCTTGCAACTTCTGCATTTTCTTGAGGAGTTAATCAATATGTAGCTTTATTAGGTAGACTTGCGCCTGGTATTAAGTCAATATGGTGACTTATACTTCTAACTGGTGGTAATTCATTTGGTAATTCATCCACAATGATATCCATGTAATTATTTAACACAGATTGAATTTCTTAAGGCATATCATTTAAATTTGTGGAGGTTAAAATTACCTTGGGCCTTCCCATGATAGCGAGATTCACCTCTTCGCTTTTATCAACCTCCTGTAGCAGTTCCTTACCACTCACTAGCATGATACTATTTTCAGGCAGCTCTTTATCAGCATCATTCTTCACTGGCAGCAACGTATGTTTAACTCCATCCTTTTCTATGGTGTATGTATTTCTTCTTCCATCATGAATTGCCTTTTGATCAAATTGCCATGGTCTCCCCAATAACAGGTGACATACGTCCATGGGCATTATGTCACATAAAATCACATCTCTGTATGTGCCAATCTGCATTTCCACATTACATTGCTCTGTCACGGTGACTTGATGACCCTTCTGAAGCCAAGATACTTTGTACGGTGCAGGATGCGCTTTCTTTGTTAACGCAAGATTTTCCACCATCTCTGTAGACACAAGATTGTCAATACTCCCACTATCAATGATAACCTTACAGCACTTACCCTTTGATTTGCATGTAGTCCTGAACAAGTTCTTCCTTTGCGCAGGTTCTCCAATCTCTTTTTCTGATCTCAACAAAGTTCTTCTGAGCAGCAATGATTCACCTTCCTCTGGTGGTTCTTCCTTCTCTACAAGTCGAGGTGGTTCCGGCTTTGCCTCAGCCACATTTGCACCCCTCTGGCTTGCTGATTTGTTATGAGGACAGTCCCATGACATATGTCCCCGCTCTCCACAAGTATAACACCTAACATCTCTTCCTCGCCCCCTTCCTCTGGGTGCGAATCTCCCTCTACTAGATTCACCCATCTGTGGTGATCTGCTGCTTGAACTTCCTGCTTCAAGCTGATGCGGTGTTCCTCTGAATCTGGCTGATCCTCTGCCTCTTGCTGAGCTCTTTCCTCTGTTTCTTTGACTCTGTTTCTGCAATAATTTCTCCTCTGCTTTCAAACTTGCTTGATAGGCATCTTCAACAGTTTTCAAACTTAACAGGCTAATCTCATCTTGAATCTCATAGCTTAGCCCATTAACATATCTGGCTACTTTCTCCAGATCATCTTCTACATGCCCTGTTCTGATGCTTAACCTGTAAAATTCTTCAGTATATTCTTTAACAGACATTCCTTTTTGCTTCAAATTTTGCATCTGCTTAAAAAGATTCAAATGATAGTCTTTAGGCAGAAACTTGGCTTTGAGTTTGCTTACCATTTTATCCCACTGCTTGATCTTAGATTTCCCCTTTCGCGTCCTTGAGGTCTGTAACTCGTCCCACCAGATGGCTGCATGGCCCTTCAATCTAGTGACTGCAAATTTCACCCTCTTATTCTCCTCAACCTCTTCATAATCAAAATACTAATCTATGGATTTGATCCAATCCATGAGCTCCTCGGCATTTAAACTCCCATCATACATAGGAATTTCTATCTTGGGCTTGCTGCCAACTTTTGCCAGCATCTTAAGGACTTTGGCAGTTTCAGTTTCTTCTCCTACTTCGTCCTCTTCATCAGACTCTTCTGAAGAACTCTCAGTTTTCACATCTGGTGCTCTTCTCTAGGCTGTTTCCATTGTCTCCATTCGTTCATGCAGTCTTCGCACTTCGTCTATCAGGACTGCATTCGGTTCTGGTCTTCCTCGACCAATTCCTCGCCTTGGTGGCATCTTAGCTGCAACCTCCTGGATCTTTTGGCTCTGATACCAAAATTGATGCACCGAAACGCCTGTGCTAAATCTGCTCCAAACTTCAATCGATTCAAATAGAAAAACTCTGTTTATTTTAGAATGCGGAATATCAAACATGGAAAAGTCTGGTTACACTAAAATGAAGAACTGAATTCTTGCATTCGTTATACAGTGCGCAGCCCATCACATAACAATTACATTTCTGTTTGATACCAACAAAACATTTATAAACATCGACCTTTATCCCAACGCAATTAAAAAATGTGATTGAATATCATTCAATCTAAAACTAGTTTCCTTTCCAATGCCGATATACACCATGAATGTATCTCATCTACGGAGGCATAGGCCTACAAACTTTGTATTACATACCAAAGGAAATTAATCAAACGAACTGAAAGCCATTCGCCAAACACTGATGCACAACACTTCACACACGCATCAAAGGTCACGCAACATACATAATACCTCTGTTTTTTTTAAATTATGGACGACGCCAGTTCTCAATTTTTCATTGCCATCTGAATAAAATGAACAACAAATAAATACTAAAGCCAGAACAATGCTGGTTCAACACCCAGCCTCTCGCATCTGAGGCCACAACGAAACCAAAAACAGGGAAAAAAAAATCTCAACACCTGTTATACAAAATAGAGGCGTGAATTTCCGCCTACGCAATCTTATTAACCTCCTGAAGATTACAGATCCATTTATTTATTGCATCGAAGCTAATCCTACGCTAATAAATCACAATCAAAAACAAAAATCCGCCAACCGAACATCTGTTCCTATATCTTTGTGACAACGCAGGTCACAATTTTTGTATATGCTACCTGATAAAGCAACAAAAAGAGAAAATTAAATGCCGATCCCATCTCTTTCTCCTTTCTGATTTTGACATATCAAGACTTTGACATACAAAAATCACGTTGTCGCCCAGATTTTAAGTGGATTCCTTTCAATCCATCCGTCCTCCGCCAAATATCAGTTAGATTTTAAATGCAGGTTCAATGATTGCCCCATTTCCAGTCCAACGCAGCTGCATTTGACACAATCTGCGGTCAGAACACCTATTTATAGCCTGTTTCCAGATTTCAAGCGCTCCTGAATCAAGATCTCCCAGAAGAAACCGGCGTTGATCGCTCCAAGAATCTTCAGTTTGCCATTTATTTCCCTAAATACTCTAACAGCAGATAAAGTGACATAAATTTATTCAACAGAAGATGCACCTAACAAATCAACACCAAATAGAAAGATTTTTTTTAACTATTACAACAATAACTAACTGAACTTGACTCTACCAGCAACAGCAAGTAAAATATGGTTTTCAAGCCACAACATGTGGGCAATCTCCCACATTGCTGGCCCATTCCGATGCTCCTGCATCAACTGGCCACCTGCCCTAGTCCCGAACAGAGTCAAGTCAATGCCTCTCTTAGGCAAACCAGTCAAGAAGTATATATCCGTCGGCTCGATCTTGAGCTGGTGGCCACCAATAAAGAAAAACTAGTCCTAGATGCTCCATCTATCAACCATCCACTGTAAGAAATCCACCTGAGCCCTCATGCCAGGAATGGCCCAGTATTTGTATAAACCGCACGCCCTCAAAGAATCAAGTGAAGGTTGATGATTCCATGCGGCAGCATCCACATCCTCGTGCTCTCGTTCGCGCCAATATAGCATGGTGCACCACCTACATCAAGCAAAAAGATCATGTAGAAAGCTAGAATAAGTTTTCTTTGGTCCATTTTTGAAGATTTTTGGGTTAAAAACCCTCGCGGCGGGGCCCGCACCCTTCATGTTGGACACAGTGCGTGGGACCGCACTTTTTCCACATGGAAGGTGCGGACCCCGAGCTTTTTCCCAATGGAGAAAAAGTCGGGGTCCGCAGGTTCGCAGTGGTGAGCCTGCTTACCCCGAGCGCGGGTTTTTTGCCTAAAAACCCTCCCAAAAAATGAAACAAGGGACTAAATTGAAAAATTAAACGGTTAAAAATGAAGAGAAGGATGATGTGGATTACCTGGAGAAGACAACGTTCATTCCGACGGTTGGATCTTCCGCAAGCTTCACGGGAAGTTTTCAGAGCAAAAGCACTATTTTCTCACCCAAATCACAAATGGTAAAAATGAATGGTAAAAGCCCCTTTTTTATAAGTTTTTTGAGTAAATAAATTGCAAATTTGTTTATGTTTCACTTTGAAAAGGTATTCTTGCGACATTTTTATCCCCTTCAAACAGGTATGAGTAATGTTTGTGTTTTTGTGCAACATAACGGATTATTCAGGCGAAATCTATCATTTTTCGGCGAAAACATTAGAGTCACCTTTAAGCTCTTTTCTGATTCCTAAAACATGAAAAGATTGCCGAGTTTTTATTTTAATCTTGTTAAAATGGAATTAAAAGACGGTCCATCTACAGCTCTTTTTCGATCGTAAAAACATAAAAAGATTTCCGGATTTTTGTCATTTCAAATTCGATATTGGTTATAAAACGACGTGTCCTTGATCGCTTTTTTACTTTTTTGGATCAAAGACATTAATGACGAAAAGTACCCCTTGGTCGTAAAAGATCAAGTGGTTCTCTCAAGTATTATTTTATACTTTTTCGGGCTTGGGAGACACAAATTTATGAAAAAGTCAACCCTGGAGTCTTCTTAAGTTTTTTCATACTCTCTAAAAATGGAAAATGCCGAGTTTCTCCTATACTGGACTCGTTAAATTTCGACAGTAAAGGACTTGTTCAATTACAAACAGGAACGGACCACTCCTTCTTAGGGTTCAAATTTAAACTAAGTTGGACTCACCCGAAGGGTGAGCTTATAATCAAGCATATGTTATCCTCCTCAAGCTTGTAAAAAATAAAGAGGTACTTGCCAGAAATGGTGGGGGAAAAGAGAGAAAAGTAAGTCTGTTTGTCACACTTTATAATCATTCTTGAACACGACACTTTCATTCACCTGGGTTGGGAAATCCTTTACCTAACAGTTGATCAAACCATATTGAAAGTCTTCAACCGGTTTCTGGGTATTAACTTTGGGTCAATTGTCACCAAACCATCTGTTGTGTCGTTATGTGTTCAAGAGG